>JAMPIV010003883.1:0-20234 GCA_024509875.1 Oreohelix idahoensis
AGTAAACATAGCAACAACACTTAATAACATCAAAACCCACCACAGTGTAGTTGAATGAAGGTTTATTTTGCAACATAATAGGGTGAATTATGATCTCAAAATCGAAGGATATCGCAAGGCCAAAGCCAATTGCCGACATTGAGTCAAGGCTAGGAGACCGGACAATGCCATAATTAAAGTAGCTGATACTGTACTGAAATGTCCGGACTCGCAGCCAATAGTTGATAGTCTTAAAATTCCCCGAAAAGAATTTAAAGAAGAAAAATATCCTGTTCAACCTCTGATGGGTTATAATTAGGATACATATTGTTTTCAATTCCAAATAATATGAAAAAACTGCCGATATGATAAAGTGGCATCACACCTGTCAAACTATTGTAAATAGGGACAACCACAATTGTGCTTATATAAGATATATGTTAAAAAATCAAGAAGTAACTCTGAATAAGAACAAGCCAGTAGTAATACTTACTTACTTAGTCGTTCCCCTTCTACCGTGAGGTGTAGAGGTTTGGAAGAGAGAGCGCCAGACTATTCTATCGGCTGTCTTCCTCCTGGCCTGGTTCCATTCTAGTCCTCGATCCTTCAAAGATTGTCTAATGTTGTCCTCCCAGCGGACTGCCAGTAGTAATAGTACATGTAATTCTCTATACATGTGTAAAAAAAAAAAAAAACTACGGGAATTTTATTGTTCCAGATGACTCCTCAACCGTGTGTTACCGGGGCCCGAAAGGGGAGCAAAGAATAGTAACACTGTTCCATGCCAAGCATGTCATAGAAAGCAACCAAGGAGGATTGGGCATGAAGCCGGTTATCCCATCCTGTAAAAAAAATAAATTTAAACCACAAAAAATTTCAACAAACATGGTCAATTAAAGAAAATAAAACACAGCCATCAAAGACAGGGGAAGGTCCTCTCACAAGGAGGTTTATGATGCAACACAGAGAAAGCCGAAAGGAGTCTGTGTTGCTAACTAACCTTCTTTCTTCTAGAACTTCCAGATTAGGCACCTGGAATGTTCGGACATTAAACGAACAAGGGAAAGTGGCACAAGTAGCAGCAGAAATGAGGGAATATAAAATCGAGGTTCTGGGAATGTGTGAAACAAAGTGGAAGGGGGTAGACAGGAAGAAACTCATCACAGGGGAATTGGTGCTGTCCTCAGGACATGAAGACGAAAGTTCACACCACAGTGAAGGGGTAGCTCTTATGTTATCCAAAGAAGCACAGAAAGCACTCATTGAATGGGAAGTTTTATTCATCCTTCTATAGAATGCAATACATTATCTACGTTTTCTGTCTTTCTTTAGCCCCTTTCGCTCCCCTGCACTCATTTGGTTCATTAGTTTCAATTTGACAATACCCAAGTGGGTTTAGACTTTTTCCATGTTAACCCCTCTCTTTTTGTCTCTCTCTCCAGTATTTTTTTTTTTTAAACGAAACACGTGTATGCAGACTGCCAAGACGGTTTTATGTTATATTTTAAAATTAGTACGGAATACAAAAAAGCCTGTGGGAATAGGTGTGGGTACCATCGCGTGGCATTAATAGATTCAAATCATTTGCGTTAGTGCATTTTGTGAAGGCCCTAGTAACCGTTGATAGGGCACTATTTATTAATAGATTTTTAGAATACGTTAGTTAAAAAAATGCAAGTAGTGTCCAATATTTTGCATTAGATTTGATCGACCTTGACAATTTTCAAATTTTTATAGTAGCGGGTTATAAACGGTAACTTTACATCACTAGAATTGGACTTTTGAGAAATATGAGCAGGGTAGGGCAAGGGTGGCGGGATGTGTAGAAAATCTATCTTGGCGTATTGGAACAAAAATTCAAATACAGTAATATCATTATAATATCACTACTGCAAACATTCTGATGCAGCAAGCACTAACATCACTGGAAGAGTGGGCCAAAACATGGCTCATGAAGATTAATGAAGAGAAAACTACGTACACTGTATTTTCCCTCTCAACTAGACCTCAGAGCTTCAAACTAGTACTAAACGGAGTAAATCTTCATTTAAATGAAAATCCGAACTACCTAGGCATTATTTTTGATCGCCGTCTGACTTGGAAAAAACAGGTTGACAGAAATCGAATGAGAGCAAGACAAAGAATGGCAATTATGAAAAAACTTGCTGGAACAACTTGGGGTGCAGATGAGAAAGTGCTAAAGACGTTGTACACAGGGTGAGTGAGGCCAGTTCTTGAATATGGCATGGCAGCATGGGCAACAGCAGCTAAGACAAATTTCGATAAAATTAGCAGACTCCAAAATCAAGCAATGAGAATTATAACGGGAGGCATGGAGTCAACACCTATAAAAGAACTCGAAAAGATTACATGCCTCCAGCCAATGACAGATAGAAGAGACTGCAGGGCTCAACAACAGGCCGAAAAATTCAAAAGACTAACAGACCACCCAATGTGCCATAGAATAAATGCTCTTAGAAGGCAAAGACTCAAACGAAGTAATTTTGTAGATTCAACCAAACCACAAATGAGAGCAGTATCCATAGATGAAATATCCACTGTTAAACCCATCTACACTGCACACAAGCTTCCAGTTTGGAAACAAAATCGTTTCCCAAAAATGATAGAAAACATTCCTGGAATTGAAAGTAAAAAGAGCCAAACTGCAACAGATAGAAAATCCATAGCGACAAAATACATAGAGAAACATTATCCACGCAACACCTGGACCCATGCATACACAGATGGATCAGCAACAAATGCAACAGAAAATGGAGGTGGGGGTGTCTTTCTGACCTTAAGCACTGGTGCAGAAAAAAGGCTGTCAGTGGCGACAGGACGATTCTCCAGCAACTTCAGAGCAGAGGCAGAGGCCTTGAAAACTGCAGCAGAGGTTATATTGACAGAACAAACGGCAGAGAGACAAGTTGCTTTCTTTACTGATGCACAATCAGTAATTGCAACGTTGAAAAGACAAAATAATACAGACCTGGATGATCTCAGAGTAGTGCTCCACAAACTTTGTCAACGATTCAAAAGTGTTGTGATCCAGTGGATCCCATCTCATTGTAACATCGCCGGCAATGAAGAGGCTGACAGAATGGCAAAAGAAGGTTCACATCTACCTCAGCCTGATGCAAGCATAACTTTTGAGGAGGCAAAGAGTTTCATCAGAATCAGTTACAGAAACAAATGGAATGTAGAACATCCAGGGCACACACAGAATGATGCTTACTACCAGCTCCACAGAAGAGAACAAGTGGTAATCTTCAGACTCCGCACTGGCCACAACAGATTGAGATACCATCTATTCAACAAGCTAAAGATAGGAACTACCGATCAGTGTAACTGTGGCACTGATAAAATGACTGCTGAACATCTGCTTCAAAGTTGCCCCTTATATATGGTACAGAGAAAGTGCATATGGCCGACGCCAGCTCCTTTCGTGGAAAAGCTTTACGGGGATTCAAATAGCCTCAAATTGACTACTGCTTTCTTTGAGAACATTCAAGTGGATGTCTGAGAGTGTACGAAGAAGAAGAAGAAGAATTATAATTTGAGCTGGAGGGTTAAAACGGTACATTTTATCACACCAACCAAAAACAAATGAACCACAGTTGAAGCACATTACGAAGGATGGCTGCCGACTGAACAAAGTGGAAACAATTCTTTGCTGCTCTACAAGATGCCACCAGGAGTGATGGCCACTAAGGATCAAAGAATAAGAAGATGTGATTATTATTCAGGGTGGACATCATTGCAATCCAGGCAAACCCATTGGTGCTGAGTCTCCCTCAGCAAACGTTGAAGTGTATGAATGCTTACTGTACTGAACTCTCATACATCATACCTGCTAGTCTTATGTTTGGGGCCACATTTCAGCTATCTTAGCCTTGTTGATTCATCTGTTCCAGTGTTGTTTTCTCACAGATGATCATTAACTGTCCTCAATATCTCTCCGTTGTGCAGGACCAGTGTTCCCGCTATGGGTGCACATGAAGCTAGTCTGTCAGCACTCTTACTGACATGTCATACACCTGAATAACTTGTACAGTAGATTTACACCAGCTTCTGAAGATTCAAGGCTTCTATAAATGTTTTCTATTCATGCAACAGACATCCATTTTGAACATTTAAAGCATGGACTGAGAGTGTGACACTTCCCTTGTTACTGCAGTAACAGTGTCTATCTCCATTATGTATACATTAAGCAAGTTTAATTAAAATCTGTAAACAAATTTAATTGTTTAGAAAGGCCAACTTACTGCTTAGTATTAAATGTCAGAGGGGGTCGGAGTGGCTCAGAGGTATGGTGTCTGCCTCATATTCAATAGGTACTGGGTTTGAATCCCAGCTGAGCGATTATAATTTGAAATATTTTTTTCAGAACCAGTGGTCCTAATTACGTCATACTCCCCCCTGGTCTCATGGTTAGAGAGATCGGATAAGGGTGGAAAAATAGGAGGTCCTGAGTGCAAGTTGCGCATGTTAAAAATCCCATGGCTGTTGGAAATCGTAAAAGCCCCTGCCCTGGCAAAATTTAAATATTAGAAAACCTACCCACCACAAAAATATTTATAGAATGTGTGATTTCTATACATTATGTACAAACATTGGGATTGTTGCCAGTGCTACAGAGTTTGAGCACTGTGCTGAGATCCTCATTGTGTGATCTAAGGGAGGAGATCGGAGCACTGATGGCGCTGACCATGTGTAATGAAGATAGTCGTTAAACCAAATGTCAGACTGCACAGATATTGAAATCATGTCAACTTGTGCAGCCAAACCAAACCAAATGTCAGACTGTACAGATATTGAAATCATATCAACTTGTGCAGCCAAACCAAACCAAATGTCAGACTGTACAGATACTGAAATCATGTCAACTTGTGCAGCCAAAATACGATATTAAAATAATAACATTGCTATTATACACACCTTTCTCATCTCCAAATAAGCATAACTGTTGTTGACTTTCTGGCATGTCCAAGAAGTCAGTATACTGTATCTCAGTTTTAGTGCAGCTGTTATCACAATCAGCCTGAAACAAATTTGGATCAATCCTGGCATTTATGACACATCATCATTATCACTTGTAGCTTCCTCAAGAGCTTAGGCCTTCAGCAGTTGTCTGCCAACTCCTCTTGTCATATACTATCAGGTCAAGGTGTCTCCATGATGTATGCCAACTCCTCTTGTCATATACTATCAGGTCAAGGTGTCTCCATGATGTCTGCCAACTCCTCTTGTCATATACTATCAGGTCAAGGTGTCTCCATGATGTATGCCAACTCCTTTTGTCATATACTATCAGGTCAAGGTGTCTCCATGAATGACTCATATCTTTGACTATTGTATCCAGTTCTCTACTGTGTGTTTTTTTAAATCTCCCAAAAACCCTTTTACTCTGGGCATTTCAGAACGCTATAAACTTGAGCGGCCTTGACACTGGAGTTGAAGATTGAGATTTTTGTGTTGGACTTGATTTCTCTTTGTGTTTATCACACTTGTAATACACAATATTAAAATGTAGAGATACATTTTTCTGCATATATGTATACATGCACAGACAAATGCTCATGTACATACTTTTAAACACACACATAGACAAATATACAGACCACACAATTATTTACTGCATGAAATAAGACCCTATAAGGTCACAGTGAACTTTCAAACACAAAAAAACATTTGAATTGTTTGTGTACAAAATAAGTAAATATATAAAACACTGAAAGAACAAACAAGCAGGTCTAATAAGGCCTCTAGTAGAGTCTGGTGTCTCTAATGAGACAAAGAACAAACAAGCATGTCTAATAAGGCCTCTAGTAGAGTCTGGTGTCTCTGATGAGACAAAGAACAAACAAGCATGTCTAATATAAGGCCTCTTGTAGAGTCTGGGGTCTCTAATCAGACAAAGAAAGAGTGGGAATATTGCTCCCTCAGGATGTTGTACAAGGCACTTTTATAAGGCTGATCATTCATTATTCCTAGCCCATGATTTCTTCAAATCTGGTGTTGACTGTACCTATCTTTGTATTCATGTCACCCATCAAAATTGTGATGTCTCTTCTTTTTACTTTTTCCATAATTTCCTGTAGTCTAGTATAAAATGTTTCTTCCACAGATTCTTCTTATTCATTAGTTGGTGCATAACATTGGATGACATTTACATTTATTTTTAGATGTTTTAAAAGTAGCTGTTATTATTCTGGGTCCAACAGCTTCCCATTCAATGAGTGCTTTCTGTGCTTCTTTAGGTAACGTAAGAGCTACCCCTTCACTGTGGTGTGAACTTTCGTCTTCATGTCCTGAGGACAGCACCAATTCACCTGTGATGAGTTTCTTCTTGTCTACCCCCTTCCACTTTGTTTCACACATTCCCATAACCTTGATTTTATATTCCCTCATTTCTGCTGCTACTTGTGCCACTTTCCCTTGTTCGTTTAATGTCCGAACATTCCAGGTGCCAAATCTGGAAGTTCTCCAAGAAGAAAGAAGGTTAGTCAGTAACACAGACTCCTTTTGGCTTTCTCTGTGTTGCATCATACGTCTTCCTGCGAGAGTACCTTCTCCTGTCTTAGATGGCTGTGTTTTATTTTCCTTAATTGACTTGTCCATATTTGTTGAAGTTTTTTGTGGATTAAATTTTTTACAGGATGGGGTAACCAGCCCCATGCCCAACCCTCCTTAGTCGCTTTCTACAACATGCATGGCAGGGATCAGTGTTACTATTCTGTGCTCCCCCTTTGGGCTCCGGTAACACATGGGTGAACTGTCTAATATAGTTTGTCTAAACAATGGTACATACAACATACAAGGTTAATTAACTGTCTAATATAGTTTGTCTAAACAATGGTACATACAACATACAAGGTTAATTAACTGTCTAATATAGTTTGTCTAAACAATGGTACATACAACATACAAGGTTAATTAACTGTCTAATATAGTTTGTCTAAACAATGGTACATACAACATACAAGGTTAATTAACTGTCTAATATAGTTTGTCTAAACAATGGTACATACAACATACAAGGTTAATTAACTGTCTAATATAGTTTGTCTAAACAATGGTACATACAACATACAAGGTTAATTAACTGTCTAATATAGTTTGTCTAAACAATGGTACATACAACATACAAGGTTAATTAACTGTCTAATATAGTTTGTCTAAACAATGGTACATACAACATACAAGGTTAATTAACTGTCTAATATAGTTTGTCTAAACAATGGTACATACAACATACAATGTTAATTAACTGTCTAATATAGTTTGTCTAAACAATAGTACATACAACATATAATGTTAATTAACTGTCTAATATAGTTTGTCTAAACAATGGTGCATGCAACATCCCACCTCAGCATTAGCATCATGACTCTGGAAGCCTCCATTATACTCCTGCTTACATTCATCATAACCTGGATTTTGATTAACATGATATATTTTAATTATTACATACATTCTGACCAATTCTTTAATGCATTTTGATAAGCAGTTATGGCTATTATAAAGTAAAAGAATGTTTGAAAAATAAAAAAAAGTGTTAAATATAGCTGAATAAACTTTATTTGGACATGTGTTCCAATATAACCAACATCATCCGTGTGTCAAGGTTGAATGGGTTGGGTCTTACTGAAAATATAAACTTTTGTTTTTAAAAATCAGCTCCATACAATCAATGTTTTTTACATAAGAAGTATGTATCACAGAAAATAATAAACATGTTTATTTTTTACAAGCAACAAAGTATATATGCTTGAAAAGAATGTGCTACAAAAAACAGTATTAAAACACATTAAAAAAGAATGTGCTACAAAAAACAGTATTAAACACACTAAAAAAGGATGAGTTGGACTATTATTTCTTGGTGCATCATATCAGAAAAGGAAAATGTGTTTTATTAATTTGCTTCTTGCTAAAACTCGGAAACAGAATAAAATTGCTTTTGTGGTTCCATCATTAGAAATAAGAGTCTTTTGTGAGGAATCCAGCTCAACACATTTACTCAGTCTTATACATTAGGAGTATTTTAATTTTGTTATGCGTGCTAATATAACGGACGGAAATTGTGTCTTGGGTAAACAAAGTGTGCCATGACAAAATGATGAAAACTTAAAAAAATAATGAAACTTTACAGAATCACTTGCTTGCCTTTCCAATAGCTCTACAGTAGCAGACTTGCCAAGAAACATATAGACTGGCATAAATAAACCTGCAACCATTATTAAACACATACAAGTATAAACAGACCTTCAGAACAACAAAACAAACTGAATAACAACTAGAACATAAATAAATCATCTAGAGGAATATTACAGTGCAGCGAATAGAATATAAACAATCAAGGAAGAAAATAATAACTGTCTTGGTTCATGAAACAATGTATCTGTTTGAACGAGGACATGCTGCAAAGATAAATAGTAAACGCATTTAAACAAGGGAATGGTGGACTATTCTTTCTTGGTGCACCAGATTGAACGAGAAATATGCCTTATTAACACATTAACTACCGAATTGAAAAACACACTGTGGGAATTAAATTTTTTTCCCATTTTCATTCTGTAGGTGTTTGCACAAAGTAAGCTGTAGTTTTCATAATTGTTTACAGATTTTTATGAATTACACGTCATTTTAAAGATAAATGAATGTACTATTACAATAAACACAGGTTGTAACTCTAATAGAGGTTGTTGCTATTTAACGGCCCTCCGATGGCCAAGGACTTGCAATATTTTCACAATTATAACTGCTTGCGCCCCATCTCTATCAAAATCACAATTTCAATCAATGCACACCGTTTTCACTCTTGTCCTTGTCGCTAGATCTATCAGTCAATTGTTGAGACATGTTTCTATCCTATTCAGCCGTTAGACGAGATGTACAAGCATTTTTTGTAGTCCTATCACTAGTTGCCACGGTAAACAGTTTTACACGATTTGGTAACTAACCCAAAACGCTGAAAAATATGAACATAATAACAATAATATCAATTTTCCAGCGTTCTACAACAACCATGCTTTGGGAATTTGTTTTCCGTGGGCAACTTAAAATCTCGAACCATATCAGAAAGTGTTTCAGTACATTTTTCATTCATTTTATTACTAAAATTAGATTGGCGCTCTGAGCGGCTTGCGGTCCAAATGTGATTACTTTGTGAGCCGCTGATAGCGGCTTGTGGTAGTTAATGTGTTAATTAGCTTCTTGCAAAAACTCAGAAACTAAATGAAATCACTCTTCTGGTAGAACCATAAGGAATAACCGAATAACAGTATACTGTGCCACCTGCATTTACAATTACAGTAAACAAGGCACGAGGATAGTCACTTTTAGCAGTAGTCATTAACTGAAATAAAAATTCATTTTCACGAATATCAAAATATTAAAGTTTCATTTTTACATTTCTTAAGTTTCCTTAGTATTAGAAGTATTTTACCCGTGTGTTACCGGGGCCCAAAAGGGGAGCAAAGAATAGTAACACTGTTCCCTGCCATGCATGTTGTAGAAAGCGATTAAGGAGGGTTGGGCATGGGGCTGGTTACCCCATCCTGTAAAATATTTAAACCACAAAAAACTTCAACAAATATGGACAAGTCAAAAAAGGAAAATAAAACACAGCCATCCAAGACAGGGGAAGGTCCTCTTGCAGGGAGGCGTATGATGCAACACAGAGAAAGCCAAAAGGAGTCTGTGTTGCTGACTAACCTTCTTTCTTCTTGGAGAACTTCCAGATTTGGCACCTGGAATGTTTGGACATTGGGCGAACAAGTGAGGGTGGCACAGATAGCAGAATATAGAATCGAGGTTCTGGGACTGTGTGAAACAAAGTGGAGAGGGGTAGACAGGAAGAAACTCATCACAGTGGGGGGTAGCTCTTGTGTTAAAAGAAGCACAGAAAGCACTCATTGAATGGGAGGCTGTTGGACCCAGAATAATTACAGCTACTTTTAAAACAGCTAAAAAGAAAATACATGTAAATGTCATCCAATGCTGTGCACCAACTGATGACAGGGAGGAGTCTGTGAGGGAGGCGTTTTATAATAGACTACAGGAAATTATGGATAAAGTAAAGAGAAGAGACATCACAATATTGATGGGTGACATGAATGCAAAGATAGGTACGGTCAACACTGGACTTGAAGAAGTCATGGGAAGACATGGGCTGGGAATAATGAATGAAAATGGGGAACAACGAGGGGCGTTCAGAAAGTAATGCACCACATCGTTTTTCTCAGCTAATGATGAAGATAGAAGCATGAAATTTTGCACACTTTAAATACGGCATGTGCCAATTGTGTGCACCAAATTGCACTGCAACTGGCCAATAATACGGCTGCCCTAAACCGTTGAAATGGAGCATGTTAGCAGCTTGCGTTATAAACAGCGAATTGTGATAGAATTTCTCGTTGCAGAGAAGGAAACTGTTGTGAATATTCACAAGCGTCTATGTGATGTGTATGAAGTTTTGCAGTCGACAGGAGTACAGTCAGTCGCTGGGTTCAGAGAATCAAAGAATCAGGAAGTGGAGATACGGAGCTGCTTGATCGGCCGTGCCGTGGACGTCCTGCCACAGCCACCAACGCAGAAATGTTGAAATGCGCTGAGGGCATTATTCTTACTGATAGGCGAATCACTACTCAACAACTGGCCTTACAGCTGTCAGACAACATTGGTAGTGCAAATGCAGTTATAAAAACTCTCGGATTTTCTAAGGTTTGCGCAAGATGGGTTCCTCGAAGTCTCACAAATGACCACCGATTGCAAAGGAAAGCAATTTCTTCTGAATTGTTTGAGCGTTTCAATGCTGATGGAGAGAACGTTTTGGCTAAGATCGTTACAGGTGACAAAACCTGGGCACATCATTTTGAACCTGAGACAAAAAGACAGTCAATGGAGTGACATCATCCGCAATCACCAAGAAGAACGAAATTCAAGACAATTCCTTCAGCTGGAAAGGTCATGATCACTGTCTTTTGGGATATTGAAGGTGTGATTCTTGTGGCCTCACACAAGTCTGGCAACACGGGAAGCAATCACCAAATTGGGTTGGACTGTACTACCCCATCCACCCTATAGTCCCGATTTGGCACCCTCTGATTTTCATCTATTTGGTCCACTTAAAGATGCACTCCGTGGGACAAGGTTTGAAGATGATGAAGGAGTGATTCATGCAGCGAAGAAATGGCTACATGATCAAGACAAAATCTGGTACGGGCTAGGAATACATGCACTTGTTTCGCGCTGGCATAAAGCCGTACAAGTTGATGGGGATTATGTTGAATAATACCGATGTTTACATGACATATTCAAGTATATTGTGTATAAATTTCATGCTTTTTGAATAAACAGCTCCTGAGAAAAATGATGTGGTGCATTACTTTCTGAACGCCCCTCGTATTCTCAAACTTCTGTGCTTCGAATCGACTGGCTATAGGAGGGGGCGTGTTTCCGCATGGGAAAGTGCACAGGGCAACATGGATGTCGCCAGACCGTGGAACAGAGGATCAGATTGATCATGTATGCATAGACAAGAAGTTTAGATCATCATTGCAGGATGTGAAGGTATGTGGAGGAGCAGATGTGGCATAGGATCACCACCTTCTGATAGCCAGGGTAAAAATGAAACTCAAGAGATATGCAACAATGCAAAATTATAGACAGCAATTTAATGTGGGACATCTGGGAGATCAAGAAACAAATTTGCGGTCATAATATCCAACAAATTCTAAGTGCTCCAGCGGCTGGGGGAGGTAGGGAGTGCAGAAGACTGTTGGCAGCAGGTCAAAACTGTATGGAATGAGATGTGTGAGGAGATGCTGGGAAAAAGGGAAAGACAGCAGAGGGCATGGGTGGCAACAGAGGCCTTCGATAAGATAAAAGACAGAAAAAACAGGAGAGCACCGATTTGGACACAAGCGAGGCTGGGGGTTCCAGGGCTAGGGCTCATACACAGGGGCAAACAGGGAAGTAAAAAAAAATGTCAAGGGAACAAACGAACGAACGAACTTTATTTTCAAAGGGTTGAGAATTGGGCACGCAGGCCCGTCTGACATTCTGCCCTTCCTTTCTCTCATCTTTTATACTGGTTTCATTTATTCTCACATACATTTTACCCATCAATTCAAGGAATTCAACGTTATAAAGGTAAAATAATAGCATACTCACATTCACAGTATCTAATTATAAACATGAAATAAAGTATGTTGAAAAATACAAACTAAGTATCCCCATGAAACACTATCATCATCATTAAACCTACATTCGATATTATATCATTTGTTCAGAAAAATAATCACATTAGGGGAGCAGATAATCAGAACTCATAACGTAATCGAAAAGTTTACGATTGGATGAATAGACAAGAGACTGAGAGACGAACAAGCAGGTTTTCGACAAAACAGATCATGTACAGACCAGATTGCCACTATGAGAATAATAGTTGAACAGGGTCTGGAATGGAGTTCACCACTGTACATCGGATTTGTGGACTGCGAGGGGGCATTTGACGGTGTAGACAGAGAGTCACTTTGGAGATTGATGAGGCATTATGGAGTTCCCCTGGGGATGATTGGTTTAATAAGGAAGACATATGGAGACATGACATGCAGAGTTCTTCGTGAAGGACAGCTTACAGAACTGTTTGGGATAAGAACAGGAGTGCGACAGGGATGCCATTTGTCTCCATTTCTTTTCTTGATGGCAATAGACTGGGTTATTAGATCATCGACAACACACAACAGAAATGGAATCCAGTGGACTCTGACTAAGCAGTTGGATGATCTGGATGTTGCTGATGAATTGGCTCTTCTGTCCCATAACCGTAATCGGATGCAGGATGGATGAGAGGTCACAGCAGTTGGGTCTGAAGGTACATAGGGAAGGGACAAAAACAGTGAGAATAGATGCAGGTGGTGATAACAGGGTTGGGCTTGGGGAAACCCCAGTACAGGATGTGAAGTCGTAAACATGTCTTTACAGTGGTATAGACAGGGTTGGAGGGATGGATAGCGATATCAAAATAAGGGTGCAAAAGGCAGGGGGAGCTTTCGTTGCGTTGGGAAGTGTATGGAGATCAAGAGAGGTTGGATCCAATGCAAAAATAGGAGTTTTCAGCTCAAATGTGAGATCAGTCCTTTTGTGTGGCTCTGGGACATGGAGAACAACAAAGACAACAACCAAAAAGCTACAGACTTTCATAAATGGGTGCTTGCATAGAATAGAGGGATTAAAATGGTATGACAAGGTTACCACTGTGGAACTGAGGACAAGAACTAGACAGATGCCAGTGGAACAAGAGATGAGAAGAAGACGATGGCGATGGATTGGACACACACTGAGGAAACCTGTTGATAGCATTACAAGGCAGTCCTTGTTCTGGAACCCCCAGGGCAAGAGAGGCTGAGGTGGACCAGGGGACACATGGAGAGGAGAGCTGGAGACAGAGGTGAGAGTGATGAGAAGAACGTGGAGAGAACTTGAGATGATGGCACGTGACAGGAGGACTTGGCATGTGTTTGTTGAAGGTCTGTGCTCTTTTGGGAGTGGAGGGTTATGAATGGGACAGTTTCCTTAACAGTTACTAGCAAAATCCGAGCAATGTCGGGTACTTACAGCCAGTTCTTGATAAAAACTTAGATTGACCCAAGTAAGTTAAACTGACAGACTTCTATTAAAATATTTCATGTGCCATAAGCTATTACTTATCACACTAGTGGGTTACTAAGGGACTACTAACACTCTTATTTTCCAGGCATGGCATAAGAGCTGACTAAGGAGGGTTGGGCTTGGGACCAGTTATCACTTGCTGTAGACAATTTGTAACCACAAAATATTTACCCAGTAATGTGTATAACATCTGTGCAGAGGTGTCCATTTCTGCTTTGATAGCCTCTACTGGAATGTCATCAGAACCAGCTTCTTTTCCTTCTGTTAGAAGCGTTATGTCTTTCTTTATTTCTTCCTTATTTGGTTTTTCACAGTTGACATGTAGCTCCTCGATTGCTGGCTGGAAGTCAGGGGGATTTTGTGGATACAGTCTGCTGAGTTGAGTCTGTTTTGTGGAACTGTCTGTGAGAGAGAATAAATACCATCAGAATGGAAAAAAAGGATCTTTGGTCAAACTGCATTAGAAGGGAGATTTACAAAAGATTTACAAGTGCATCTATTAAATGTGAATAATCTTACTATTAGTTCCAGGACAAATATTTAACAGGTTCATACTCATGAACTTGAAGTCTATGGGTAGAGAACAAACAGGTTCTAGACAAAGCAGTTCCTGTTTCCTGTGAACCGTTAATTTGTAGAACTGATACAATACCATTTTATTGGTTTGTGTATTTATACAGATCAGAATGTCAGATTGAGAATAAAAGTGGAACAAAGTCTGAAATGGAAAGTAACTCTTTACATTAGATTTTTGGACTATGAAAACGTATTTGGCAGTGTAGACAGAGAACCGCTTTGGAAAATGATGAGGCAATATGGAGTCCCATTGAAGATTATTAACTTAATGAAGAAAACACATAAAGACTTAACATTTTTCACAAATGAAAACTAAAGAACTCAGGTGCAACAGGGATGCCTGTTGTTACCATTTCAATAATATACGCTACAGATTGGGTTGTGAAAACATCAACTTCAACCAATAGAAACCTATTAAACTCTGATTAAACAGCTTCATGATCTAGATTTTACAGATGAACTGGCTCTCCTGTCCAAAAACTGTAATCACATGTATGACAGAATGAAAATACCTAATAAGAAGTGACAACAAGTTGGTGTAAAAATACACAGGGAGAAAACAAATATAACAAGAATAAATTCAGGAAATGATAAAAATATTGCTCTTGAAGAAACAACACAACAAGATGTAGAATCATACATACATACAGAAAAAAAAGTAAATCCATTACAAAAATAAGAACCTTTTACTGTCACGTCAGTCCTATTGTATGACTTGAAACACGTCAAGTCAGTCCTATTGTATGACTTGAAACACGGAGAACAACAACAATCAAAGAAGTTACACTCTTTCTTAAAATGGATGCTGACATAGAATAGAAGGATTGAAGTGCTATGACAAGATCACTCATGTGGAACTGATGACAAATACCAGACAAGCATCAGTGGAACCAGAGATGAGAAGATGCTGGAGACTGACAGGAAACACACTGAGAACTGATGACATCTACCAGACAAGCATCAGTGGAACCAGAGATGAGAAGATGCTGGAGACTGACAGGAAACACACTGAGAACTGATGACATCTACCAGACAAGCATCAGTGGAACCAGAGATGAGAAGATGCTGGAGACTGACAGGAAACACACTGAGAACTGATGACAACTACCAGACAAGCATCAGTAGAACCAGAGATGAGAAGATGCTGGAGACTGACAGGAAACACATTGAGAACTGATGACATCTACCAGACAAGCATCAGTGGAACCAGAGATGAGAAGATGCTGGAGACTGACAGGAAACACATTGAGAAAACATGGTGACAGCATTCCTAGAAGGTCAAGGACCACATGGAGAAGAGAACTGGAGACAGACATGAAAAAGACATAGAAAGAACTAGAGCTGATGGCACAAGACAAGGAAAGACTTGACAAAAGTTTGTTGAAAACCTCTGGTCCTAGGAGGTGGCTCAAGACGTGATGAGAGAGACATAAATGTCTTTTGTTGACAGTCACATCATTAGTTCATTCCAAATATATGTCAAATATAAGAGGACATGACATATAGAATTTGTTGACAGTCACATCATTAGTTCATTAAAAATATGTCAAATATAAGATGACATGACATGTAGAATTTGTTGACAGTCACATCATTAGTTCATTCAACATATACTTCAAATATAAGAGGACATGACATGTAGAATTTGTTGACAGTCACATCATTAGTTCATTCAACATATATTTCAAATATAAGAGGACATGACATATAGAATTTGTTGACAGTCACATCATTAGTTCATTAAAAATATGTCAAATATAAGATGACATGACATGTAGAATTTGTTGACAGTCACATCATTAGTTCATTCAACATATATTTCAAATATAAGAGGACATGACATGTAGAATTTGTTGAGAGTCACATCATTAGTTCATTCAACATATATTTCAAATATAAGAGGACATGACATGTAGAATTTGTTGACAGTCACATCATTAGTTCATTAAAAATATGTCAAATATAAGATGACATGACATGTAGAATTTGTTGACAGTCACATCATTAGTTCATTGAAAATGTATGTCAAATATAAGAGGACATGACATGTAGAATTTGTTGACAGTCACATCATTAGTTCATTAAAAATATAGGTCAAATATAAGAGGACATGACATGTAGAATTCCTCAAGAGAGACAATGTCAAGAACACTTTATTCTAGAGTCTGAATGAGACAACTGTGATTTCATTTTATCATTTCTCTTCTTACGGTTTATAGATTAGATTATGAAAACAACAATATTAACCAACAGAAATGACATTCAATATAAACTGATAATATAGCTCAATGATTGTCAGCGACCTTGGCCTTCTATCCCAAACCAAAGAAACTATCAAAAACAAAAACAAGAATTTTCAATGAAAATGCCAAAGCAGTTCTACAATATGTCTCTGAAACATGAAAAAATTACCCCCCCCCCCACCCCAAAAAAAAATAAATAAATAAATAAGCACAAACACACATGTAAGAAGATATAAACTTTTTAAATGCTTACTACCAGCTCAACAGAAGAGAACAAGTAGACCCTGCACCGGCCACAACAGATTGAGGTACCATCTATTCAACACTGGCCACAACAGATTGAGGTACCATCTATTCAACACTGGCCACAACAGATTGAGATACCATCTATTCAACAAGCTAAAGATAGGAACTACCGATCAGTGTAACTGTGGCACTGATAAAATGACTGCTGAACATCTGCTTTAAAGTTGCCCCTTATATGCGGTACAGAGAAAGCGTGTATGGCCAACGCCAGCTCCTTTTGTGCAAAAGCTTTACAGGGATTCAAAAAGCCTCAAATTGATTACGAGGGGCGTTCAGAAAGTAATGCACCACATTGTTTTTCTCAGCTGTTTATTCAAAAAGCATGAAATTTATACACAATATACTTGAATATGTCATGTAAACATCGGTATTATTCAACATAATCCCCATCAACTTGTACGGCTTTATGCCAGCGCGAAACAAGTGCACGTATTCCTAGCCCGTACCAGATTTTGTCTTGATCATGTAGGCTATTTCTTCGCTGCATGAATCACTCCTTCATCATCTTCAAACCTTGTCCCACGGAGTGCATTTTTAAGTGGACCAAATAGATGACAATCAGAGGGTGCCAAATCGGGACTATAGGGTGGATGGGGTAGTACAGTCCAACACAGCATATTTTGACGCACATATTACAAAAATCGATATGGCTATTTAATATGGAAAAAATATAGACATTCATTCATTTGTGTATGAAAATGCTGTCTATGGTAATGCTAGATAATTCATGATTGATTTACACTTTTGATCATAGGAGTAATCGTTCTTGATATTGATTCGGCGCATGGATACTGCTCTCATGTCCGTACTTATTTGTTAGGGCCAGAAAATATATTAATTTGCTTATTATGTTTATGGCCTGAATTCATATGTATTACATATTATTAGTACAAGTAGAATCAGTCCTATATTGTATATTTTGGATGGGTAGGCAGGACTATATTCTTGTTATGCCGCTCTAGCGGAAGTATGAGTTGTCTTGACAAGTCGTGATGAGTTCCGATGTACCGTTTACAATGGCGGAGTACGCATTTTTCAAGGGCTGGTACATTCTTAAGTAAAAATGATTTATGAAGTGGTTTTTCTTCTGTAGGAGATTGTGTCTCTACTAGAGTTTGTGTTAGAGACTCTCCTAATGTACGGTATCATGTATGATTCGGACTCCAGGTAATGCCAGACCCTATTTTTGATGATCTCATGTCGGTTAGACCTAGCTGGAATATTGTGCTTCGCAACGCTAGGGTCATGTTTGTATCGACGAAGATGACGGGCTTCCATACAGCAGTTATGTCTACGTGAAGTATCTGGATTACTGTAGAACTGTATGGAGAAGCTTTAGGAAATTATTTATATGCATTTCAAATTAACTTTGGCTTATATATACCCTCCTATGAGTGAGTGAGCGACAACTCAGGAAGGCGGCCATGTTACATTCCTGTCATCATATTTTGAATCACTGTCCAAAGAACGGGGCATGTATCTTACTATTCGGACAGTGACAAGGAGATCTCAAGTTTGATAGAAACCCCTTATCGTGGTTTCATAATATGATAAAAACTGTGAACATAAAGCAACTTTAGTTACTTACCGATCCGCCTTCACTGACGCGTTTAGTCAGATAGGGGATGCGGCCATAATGTATCATGACATTGGAAGCTATTGATGTACTACCCATTATTTATGAATGTGTCATGACTTGGGATCTACTATGTATGCCTGCAAATTGATGTGTCAACCTATACCCATGATTTACTCGTTATGTCCCAGTGTGTGCGTCTAAATAAACTGTGTAAACAAAGATTCCAGCAGTCTGCATTGGTGCCTTGTAGACACAAGTGAATGAGTGCTTAGATTGGTCAGAACACGAACAGTCCATCATTCGCGTTAATCACACTCTACACTTCTACTCCATATATACACCATCCTGCGTCGGTTGAATTGACCAAGTTTAGGGCCTGCTCCCCCTGGAGCCTTAGAGGGAAACTACTGCTTACAGTTGCCTTTGCCTTCCCTAACTCAGGACTAGGGTGAGTTACCCATTTACAGCTGGGTAGACTGGAGCATGCCTGATCTCAACAACTCGGTACACTACAATGGACATATACAGTAGTGGCACCACAAACAACATGCTACAGTGATTGATAGTGGAGCTTTACCGAAGGAAGAGAACACACCACACAACATCACAGTACTGACACTTTACAGTATGACACTCTACAGTGATTGCTTCCCGTGTTGCCAGACTTGTGTGAGGGTGCGCATTGTCGTGAAGGAGAAGCAGGTCTGCTGGATTCTTGTGCGGCCGAACTCTGCGAAAACGTTGATTGAGTTTTTTTCAATGTCTTAATGTAAGCTTGCGAATTGATTGTCTCTCCTCTTGGCATAACATCCACAAGAATCACACCTTCAATGTCCCAAAAGACAGTGATCATGACCTTTCCAGCTGAAGGAATTGTCTTGAATTTCTTTCTTCTTGGTGATTGCGGATGATGCCACTCCATTGACTGTCTTTTTGTGTCAGGTTCAAAATGATGTGCCCAGGTTTCGTCACCTGTAACGATCTTAGCCAAAACGTTCTCTCCATCAGCATTGAAATGCTCCAGCAATTCAGAAGAAATTGCTTTCCTTTGCAATCGGTGGTCATTTGTGAGACTTGGAGGAACTCATCTTGCGCCAACCTTAGAAAATCCGAGGGTTTTTATAACTGCATTTGCACTACCAATACTGACTGACAGCTGTAAGGGCAATTGTTGAGGAGTGATTCGCCTATCAGTAAGAATAATGCTCTCAGCACAGTTCAACATTTCTGCGTTGGTGGCTGTGGCAGGACGTCCACAGCGCGGCCGATCAAGCAGCTCCGTATCTCCACTTCCTGATTCTTTGATTCTCTGAACCCAGCGACTGACTGTACTCCTTTCGACTGCAAAACTTCCATACACATCACGTAGATGCTTGTGAATATTCACAACAGTTTCCTTCTCTGCAACGAGAAATTCTATCACAATTCACTGTTTATAACGCAAGTTGCTAACACGCTCCATTTCAACGGTTTAGGGCAGCCTTATTATTGGCCGGTTGCGATGCAATTTGGTGCACACAATTGGCACATGCCATATTTAAAGTGTGCAAAATTTCATGCTTCTATCATTATTAGCTGAGAAAAACGATGTGGTGCTTTACTTTCTGAATGCCCCTCGTACTACTTACTTTGAGAACATTCCAGTGAACATCTGAGTGTGTACAAAGAAAAAGTAATAAAGTTATTTCTGATTGCAGAAAAAAATAAAGATCATTGTGGTATGATATGATTGCTAATGTGGAGCTGATTGAAACCACCAAACAAATATCAGTTGAAAAAATGGCATGGATATGGAAAGAAAATGAACGAAAAAAAATAAAGCAATGAGGGCTCAGCATTTCTGTTTAGTTAATTAAAAAGAGAAATCCCGTTCA
>JAMPIV010003884.1:0-88397 GCA_024509875.1 Oreohelix idahoensis
CAGCGGCCCCTTTATAGGTCTGCCAAATAAAAGCGTAGCTGGCGGAAATCCTGTGGAAGTATGAGGAGATTCTCTGTAGCCAAATAAAGCTGCAGGAATACACAGATCCAAATCTTCAGGTTTCACTTGTGCTAGTTTACTTAACATCATGTTGAGGTTTCCACTAACACGTTCCACGAGCCCATTTCCGGCCGGAGTATAAGGCTTTGTGTAGATGTGTTGGGTCCTCAAGATCTTAACGATCTCATCCATCAACAGGTTTCGGTATGGAGATCCGTTATCCGTCAACACTTGTTGAGGGAATCCCAACCGAGTGAAAATCTGCACGAGAGCTTCTGCGACACGCTTGGCATCTGCGCATGTTAGCGGTATAGCTTCTGCCCATAAAGTGCATGTATCGACTAAGGTCAGGATAAATCTGTTCCTTCTTTTAGTCCTTTCGAAAGGCCCTAAAATGTCGATCACAACCCGTTCGAATGGTGTTCCCACTATTGGCATTGCACCCAAAGAGACTGGGGGTGTCCGTTGCTTGGGTGGTACACGTTGGCACTGGGCACAGGATTTGACATATCTGATAATATCAGTATTTACTCCTGGCCACCAATAATGAGTGGTTATCCGTTGGTTTGTGGCGTTCTGTCCCATATGTCCGCTGAAGGGAAGAGAGTGCCCCATTTCTAGGATTTGGCTTCTGTACTGTTTCAGTACTAGGAGCTGGTTGTAACCTTGGTCAGGCTTGCCCGTTCTGCGATAAAGTACGCCATCCTTAGAAAAAATGTCCCCGTGCTGTCTGGGTTCCTTAGCCATTGGCAGTTTCCTAAAGCAGGGTGCCAAAGTAGGGTCCTTGTATTGCGCTTCTTTAAGTTCCACAGGTAACAAATTAGGCGCAGGCTCCCGTTCCTTTTTGGTTTGCCCTCTCGTAGTTACTGCTGCCACAATCGGCTCTTCCGGTTTCCCAATACACACGTATCTCCCGCCAAGTATGACTGGGTAGATGGGATCATCCATAACAGCCGCTTTGATCACACCTCTGACAAATTCAGAGCGGATCTCCACCAATGCAATGGGAAGCGCTGTAGGTGCATCACTCTTACGAACTCCACAAAGTTGGACGGTCTCTGCTGTCTCTTGACCGGATTTGACCAGGTTTCTGGAAACAATGCAATCATAAGAAAGCCCCGTGTCAAATAAACAAGAAGTTTGAGAACCGTTCAAAGTAACAGTACCTCGCGTTGAGGGTGTATCCCCAACAGGTTGGGAATCACTGTCAATAATTCCGCCTTGCGAGACTGTTAGCAAGCATCAAATGCGTTTAGGCTCGGTGTGCTCACTCTGATCATATGTCCCGTGCTCAGGGGTTTTCCCTTTGCCACCTTGTCCTTTCTGGCTGCGCTGCCATGTAGGGCGGTCGGGTTGATCAGACTGTTTGGGGTGGTTGGGGTACTTGTTCTTGTAGAACTTGGATTTTTCAGGAGGGGGTTTTTGAGGTCCAGTTTCTCTGTGGTTATTCTGATTAGAAGCATGAGAAGGTTGATCTAGATTATTTTTCCGAAAATGCTCCTCTGTCGGTTTTCGTTTTGTGGCCGGTAGTTCAGCCAGCGCATTTTGATAACGCTCAGACTTCTCTAAGATGTCTTCAAGTTTTTCTGCCCCCTGCTCAGCTAGAAATCTCCGGCTATCTGCAGACAATGTGTTCTTTATTTGTTCTGTTAAAAAAAAATCCTCAAAACCTTCGTAGGTAGAGGGGAGCTGCGAGAGCTCTAGGCAATTTGTCAAGCGCCTGGGAAAGCTTCATATTCCAACGCGACCTCTCCAAACTGTACAGAGTTGCAATTTTCTCAAATTTTTCTAACCATGTGTCAATCTTCTCGTTAGGACAAGGGAAAGATTCTAGAGCGAAAGACATAGCAGTGAGGTGAGTAGATTGAGTATTAGAAGGATCCGTTAAGGAAGAATGAGGAGAAGACTCTCCATTGCTGGAGGTAGAGGCAGCACCACGACTTTGAAATTCTAGAGGTTTAAGAGCCAACTCATGCTGTCTCTGTTTCTCTTTTTCCTCAAGCTGTCTCTCCTTCTCTCTTTCCTCATGCTGTCTCTCCTTCTCTCTTTCCTCATGATGTCTCTCTTTCTCTCTTACCTCATGCTGCATCCTGCGAATTTCCATTTCCTCATCCATCTTCTTCTGCTCTAATAGACGGTCTTTTTCCTCTTTAGCTTCAGCCGCTTTCCTCTCCGCATCGTATCTCTCAAGTTCGTCTCTGACAAACGCTTTTGCTTCCTCTCCTTCCAGTCCCTCCTCTCTCGCTTCGTCACTGAGGAGTTGTCTAAGCTTTGCCCTCTCGGCCATATTAAGTCTGTGACTGAGACTTAGTGGAGAACGAAAAGAAGAAACGGAAACACTGATTCCTACCACTTACAAGAAAATACCAGATAAAAGATGATATTTTTAACCCTGGGATACCTCCTCTAAAATAAAATCTAACTATCGCTGCTATTAATCGGCAATAAAGCACCTAATGCAAAACACGACTACGCCAACTAAATGGTAGTTAAGATTATTCGCTGAAAAATAAGTTGCTACAGTGGAAAACACAATGATTATAGCAAAAATTTCGGAGAAAAAAAAAACTCCCCTTAATTTTTAATCCACTATCAAGTTTACCCCTGAAGACAGTTAGGGTGAGGGAGGCAATTAATCTGGACAAATAGTCCGAAACGCACTCCTTAACTTAGTTCAAACACTTTCATGCTTCAGAACCCTTGTGAATGTTATACACTCACAAAACTTTACCAGCGTTTAGTATTACAAAATCATTAATTAACATGTATTCCGACAAAATCAACCTGTAAACCAAATGTATAATGCTTCTTAATGTTGTGGAAAACAATTTTTAGTCGTGTGGTCAGCACGCCCATAAACAGATCGTTACGTCTAGGGGATAAATTATTTAAAGATATAACAACTCACAAGACATCAAACTCTTACTCTATTTCAGAATAAAGAATCTTAAGTTCAAAATCCAGATAGACGAGTCCACATTTGTCGTACTCGTCTTCCTATTCAAAGTTCAAAAATCCTTCGGACGAGACCTAATTTGTCGTAGATTTTTGATAGGAGAATTTAGGTTTGGGTTGGTCCCTTCTGAATAGATTAGAATAGGTGATAGACACAGTGAGAGTTAGTAAAAGAAATAGATTCCACGAGTGAGATGACAGAATGTGATATAAAGGCTGTCTCTGAAAGCGAAAAAATTCTTCTCTCTCTCACCTATCTTCTACGACAGCTTTACAGCGTCAGACAGTCTAAACACACACACACACACATATATATATATATATATATATATATATATATATATATATATATATATATATATATATATATATATATATATATATATTACCTATATTTCTATCTACTCACGGGCACGCACATACACGTGACGACAGTTAAACACACAGACGTGGGAAACCTATAACAATACTTATATAAATATTCTAGAACGAGCTGACCAACACGCTGATTAATTCCAAGGGAAATTTTAATTATCATTTAAAATTTCTTCACAACACATAGAATTTACATCAAAACATATACAAATAGTCATAAAATATCAAGAGAATGCTACAAGGATGATAGCCCCGTTATGATATTAACTCTAGGTTTAGCCCACAGCCCCGTTATGAGACAGATGATGGCCCAAAGAGTCATAAATACATATGATTAGGGTCTAATATTGTCCTTCAAAAGGAACAATTTAATCAAGCAGCCAATCTTCCGTAAGGAGATTATAAAGTGGGAGAATCAATAGTTATCAAAAAAACTCACTCAGTCCACTTTCACTCGGTTCTTTCATCAGGGTACCCTGGCACACGTGCTTACCTAAAAAAACTTGATGTTGTTCACCGTCTGGCGCAACCTTTAGACACTTCTCTACAGTGAATCTGTATTCTTTGGATAAAGCGAATCCCAGCTCTACAATTACAGGTTTCTTCCACTGTTTTCGGGGAGCGTTCACTTCACCAGTTAATTTTTTTTTTTAGATTACTGTTCATGTCACTTAGATCGGTTAGGGTAAGCAAGTTTGAACGGGCACACAGAGTCAAAACGCGAGGGTTTCCTTCATTTGGGAAACACTGACCAGTGGACAACTTCTTTTAACCGATAGTCTTGGTTCACTATACACTCTTTCAATACTTGTCGGAAATATTAATGTTATTTCTTGTAATTATTCTCGCCGCCAGGCAGCATGTATATTTGAGTTTATTGTGAAGAAATAAAGTCTGGCTCAAAGGCCCAGTATAAACATTTAGTCTTTAGAAAAACCGTTAGTGGGATTGGTATTACTGTTTATCTCTGATGGCACATGCACTGTCAGACCAGTGTTACTTGAAACAACCCACGTGGTTAAAGATAGGAAATGTCTATTCTTCTCACAAGTATGTCTCTTTACTACTAAACGCCGGCAAGTTTGAATCACCCCAGTATTCACTGCATAAAATGGAAAAAGCACATATAAAAATAATTATACATACTATGTATAAGGATATAACTTATATTTTAAACTGCAAGCGTAAAGCTTATCATTTAACACTTCCCGTGAAATAAGTTATATTATAAAATCAATCATCATGAATTTGAAATACATATAAATATATTTCGTCAACACTCATGAGACATCTAGCAGTTATAAGTTAGTTTAGAAAATGTATCTCGCCTGAGTATTAGCAGTTAAATGGAATTATTTTTATTAGCCGAATGGGTTTAGCTAGAAATTTATAATTTATCTTGCTTTCCACTGTAACTCGTCGACTAAAGAATATAACAAACTATTAAAATAATCACTCTGCACACAGAACTAGTTTAAAATGAAATAGGCGATTAAACACTTTATCACTTCATAAATACTAGATATTATATAGTTACCTCAACCACAGCACTACAGACTAAACCATGAACTAGAATACTGTAATCTAATGGTAATCTAGAACTCGGCAAAATGTTGCCAGGAAACTCAGACTTCGCCAAAACACAGATATTTGATCTAGCACAGCAATCTGTCTGCTGCAGCTTTACGAGTGAGAATGAAATTAACTATTTCCCCCGCCCCGATCTCTCCCCCTTCTCATATAACAGCTACGTTTAACTTAGAAGCATGTCGTAACTGCCACCAGTGCGACTTCGCACCTTTGTTAACGAACTGACCGAGAGCGTGAATGTCATGGAAAAACCCAGACTATATGTCTGCTATGGGCGAAAACGTGTTGGCAGTTTTAGCACCTACGTTTAGAATGACCAACAGTGAGTGCCGTGTCATGTGCAAGTCTCAGCCATCCCGTCTCTAATGCGGAGAGCGATTTTACACTTCGCCGAGAAATTCAGCCAGGGAAAGCGCTGTGACAGGTTAAATTTTCAGACGGTAAGTCTGCATCTATATCCCGCGAAACGAATTATCACGCCTTCTGTCGCCCTGCAGCCCTGACATCTACGTAATCCAGTTTCAGTCAGCATGAGAAAGAAAGACGGTAAAATTTCGAATGGGAAAAGAAAATATTTTTCACAAACTAACGAATGCGAAAAAAATTATATATATGAAAAAGGGTAAAGAGTGACAGAAAAAATTAGAGGACCCGAGTGGAAGAAAGAGGAAAATATAGACAATTTATAGAACATAACTCCCTATGTGACAAGCTCTCAACTGTTATAACCATTAGGCTAGGGAGCAAAGATTCTTCTCGAGACGACTGGTCAAGAGTGAAGGGGGACTAGTTCTTAAACAGTAAGAAAAATCTGCAGGTGGCGTAGCGTGGCTTCGCGCACGTGCACGAAATAAAACAACTCCAGATGTGAGACTTACGCGAGAGTGTCTTCGGCCTCCTCGAGATCCGGGGGAAATCTACATAACACTTAGCTACGCTCCCCCGTTCTACGAGCGACTTTCGTTCGTGAGGGAAGACGGGGACGTTAAAAATAAAAGCCATAGAATGTCCCGTGTCCCTCGTACTCAAAGGGACAGGGAACTCGCCGATTTCACAATAATCTCTGAATAAAAGACTTAGGCACAATTTGCCGCTAGTTGCACGTGAAAGGGGTGGCGTTAGCCAGGCTCTCTCAAGATTGACACGGCTAACGACAGAATTGGAGCTGATAGATAAAAAATGACAGAAAAGAGGGCGTGAACAAGGAATAGAAAGAAAACAGACAGACCACTCAGATTAATGGTGCAGACATTTCTAATCAAAGTACGACAGCCATGGCAAAAGCCAAAATCACAGGAAAACTGACGACGTCTCAAGTTGAAAGGAAAGGCGGGCGGTATCGCATGGCTCTTAATGTTATGGTTTTCCTGCTTTTTGACTAATTGTCCATGACCCACTTTCACGTGTCAGGACTGAAGAACTCTTTCGTACTTCCACTGACAAAGAGTTGTTGCATAAAATACATTTCATTTTATATAATGCCGCTTTTGCCTCTTATAATACATATGACAAAAAAAATGAAAATCACTGAAAGCAAAATATATACTAATATATACTAATTATAATCCATCAGAGATTGAACGGGATATTTCTCATCATCAAAACAAAAAACACACACAAAAATAATTCTACGCTTCCCTAATGTGGGAAATGCATCATCTGCGCAAAGTTATTAACATGCCCTGGTATTTGAATCTATTTAGGCCTACCTGTTTTAAAACTGTTTCATTTACGTTGATTATGCATACTGAAGAATATTAGCAAGAAAAGGGAGCGATTTCAAGTGTCGTGCAATTTAATACAATGGTCATAAGCGCACCACTTTTAAGTAATTTTCACACTGCAACTTTGAAAGGAAAAAGTTAATGCTGAGTTTTTCAGGGACGTAATTTTTTTTTTTTTTTTTTATCAAAGGGAAACAATTAAGCGACAAATTATAAATTATAACAATAAAATATGTTCTAATTTTTGACATTTTACTATGTGTTTTCTATTTATTATTTAATATACACCTGCAATTTTCGTGAGAAAAAAATGCGCGATATTTAAGCGTCTTGTTTGTTGTTTGCGCAAAAGCTAAAACCGCACGTATTTTATATAATTTCCAGAGCGCAAGAAAAAATGTTGTGGGACAGGACAGGCCACTTTTAGAGAATTTGAAAGAATAATTTCTTACAACACTTTTTTTTTTGTAAGTGCGAAAAAGCGACTATAGTCCGTTCGGAAATTCGTGTCCACTTAATGCGTCAATTTTCTCCAAAACTGTTTGTTGTATGGACATGAATTTTTGCATGCAGTCTTAGATTTTCCATGCAGTTAAGATTTTGCGATCATTACATCCATAGCTGTAGTGAAATTTGCAAAACGGCGATTTTCTTTGATCTTCTTGGAACATTTGCCTAAATCTGCCCGTAACATTAATTCTTACAGTAAATCACAACATTTGTGCGACAAGACCGGTTCAAAGGCGTGTCCTAAATGTGTGATTGGTTGTTCACGTGATTTTGATACGAGGAATGCTGTTCTGATAATGAACCATGATAGCAGTAAATCATCGGGAAGCTATGACAAATCGTAACTGTTTATGTGTTATTATAGATTGGCATATGAAATTAGTTTATCACAAACGAAGGAATGCGATCGACGTGCCTCATTCCGAATCGGACGACTCCAATAAGTTCACAACAGTTATTGATTGGATAAACTGCAAGCCATCTTGCTGCCAGTAATCTTCTTCTTCCTGTAGCACGTGTTCTTTACATTTAGCCCAGTACTCTGTGTCTATTCGTGAAAGGGCCTCACGAGTCATGTCTTTAACATCGCTCATTTTAAAAGTGGTGTTCTGGGCGGCCACTTGCCCTTTAACTCTAGCCCAAACCAGCTCTATTGGGTTACGGTGAGAATGGTAAGGTGGGAGTCGAAGAGAAAAATGACCCTGCTCTTGGATGATTTTATCAATCAGATACACTTTTGTCTTATTCCTCTGTCTTACAAGCTGCAACAACTCTGATTTTAAATAGCTGTTGTCAGCGAAGATATTTTCATTCACAAGCCACCTCCTGATTTCGTCTTTTGTGCTTGCCGAAGTGGGAGCTTTATCCTCCTGCGCTAGAACATTATGATAGGACGCATTATCCATCACCAGGCAAGACGGCCTATCTAGAGTCGGGAGGAGTGTATTCACTATCCAATCTCGAAAAATTTGCCCATTCATTTCACTGTGGTAGTCCCTACCATCTACAGACTTTGATTGAAAAATAAGCTCTGCATCACGGACAAGCCCATTCTGTCTGCTGCCAGCATGTGCTAATATAATGCGTTGACCTTTGCTGCTGGGAATTTTCCTTCTACGGTTTCCGTCAACAGATTGCCATTCTTTCTCGTTCGTATGATGAGCATTAACCCAAGATTCGTCCAAATACACTATAAATCATAGCCGTCTTGCCTTCTCTCACAAATCTGCCTAAGGTATGTGCTTCGAGCTGCAACCAGATGTGGTTTTTCACATTAAAAATTCCTTCCACCAGATGTTTTTCGAAAAGTGAAGTCGACACTTCTGACAAGTTGCCAAAGAGTTGTTTTTGAGACGTTAATATCGCATTCTGCTTGCAGCCGACGTTTCAGCATGCGGAGAGTAACAAGTTGATTGGCATTAAACATCTTCAAAATCAAACGTCTAATGACATCCTTGTCAAAATCATCAATTTTTTTCTTCCTTCCTTGCTTAACCGCAGCCTCTGTACAATCACCGTCTTGTTGTATCCAACGTCGTAAAGATCTTCTATCCACACCCAGGGCCTTTCGTGTTCTCCTTCCTGGTTCTTGGATGTCATGGTATAAACAACCCATCTTAGCCTCTCTGCGAAAATGCCTGTACAATATAACAGTTACATTCTGCAAAGTGATAAATTTGCATTTCATATTCATTGCGCTTTTCATAATTATGCAGTTTAGTTTATTAATATATTATACGCTGGTATCGTTTTGTTTCGTTGCAGCCAACTCATTGCAATTAGCATACGCCGCTGAAATAATTACTCGAGACTGCGTACAAAAGGTGCGCACACGTGCGGACATGTAGTCACTACACTAATTCAAAAAAAAAAATATTGAATAGCACATTTCATTGCTTGTGCTGTGCTGTAACAAAAATTAAGTGCGCAATTTTTGAACGGATCTTGTAACTTTCCTGTAGAACTAATAAAAATTAACCCAGACAACGGTAAGAGTTTTTTTTATATAACTTAAAGAAGAAAATTCGAACATGACATGAGTTTTGTAAGGGCAAAAAATATATTAATAACTGCATTGATATCAGTAGGGAACGTAGAAAATTTCAATAACATCCGTCAAGGGGTTGCAAAGTTACAACGTTCAATGTATGGGCACGAATTTCCGAACGGACTATAGGTGAAAAAAGTAGCTAAAGTAGGTGTCTCAGCATTATATCGCAATATAGTCAAAATGATCCGAAATAAACCACGCGCCAAGAAGAGGAAAGTATACACCAGCCCACCAGCGCTGAACAACAACCATGAGTCTAACAACACCAGAAACAGCCACCCGGAGAGAAGAGCCGACCCATCTTCAAACACTAAGAATGAGGTGGAAGAGACAGCTCTGCAACACAGACAGGTGTCATGAATTATTCTAATCCCCATATATAAATTAAAACGTAAATGCAAAGCCTAACAAATAAATTTAATAAAAGGAAAGAAGAATGGTAAAGAACAGTGCTGTCACAATGACTGTACTCGAAATCCCCCTTGTTTTCTACTTCGTCGGCAAATTGTAACGCTTTCACGTTGATAGTAAAAGCCTACTGTATTATTACCCGCTTTCTTCAATGAAACGTGTGCTGTATTTCTTGGAAAAACATTGAGATACGCAAGCTGATCAATGACCTAATTTTAATATTTCATTCATTCCATTTTATACACGGCGTAACTAAAGACAGATGGACTAAAGGATAGAGAGAAGGGAGAGGCAGAAAGCCGAACACGTGCAACACTAAACACGCGTCGCGCGATACACAATTGCTGCCATCACGCGTGTAAGGCCACATGCACTAACTTTATTTCAAATCGACAGTGATAAAATTCACTACCCTTCCCAGAGTTAGGTTTTAAAATCCTGAAAAACGCTTATTAGGAAAGATGACAATAGATGGGTTTACGTTTGAAAACATTACAGTACCCAGACAGCACATCTTCGAAACAGGAGGTAGAAGAAATTGCATATTTTGAACGCAGCATATTAGCTCTATTAAATATATATATTTGGGTTCCTTAGGGTTTGCTGACAAAGAATATGTAAAACGTTACGCAAATAGTCTAGGAATTACCAAGTTATGGCCAAAATAAAATAGTGGGGGTGCCTGACAGCATGAAATCATTTCTGTTCATAAAATTTTTTTATAACGTGTTTGAAAAAACATTACGTACGGAAATAGCCTACCATGTTAACTCCTATGTGATTGGAGCGCAACAAATGAAAGACTAAACACGATTGGTCGGACTATAAATACTATCTTTCGTTGTCAGGGGAAACGGGAGTAGGAGTATTTTTTTGAAAAGATGTGTGGACAGGGTTTCATTGGTTAGAGCTGCGAATATACACAATTCAGAGCGTCTGTTCATCGCCACATCTTGTAATAAACCTACTAAGAAGCAGTACGTTGAGCACCAGTGTATATTTTTTATAAAATAAAGCCTGGGACATCGGCAGATCGGAGTTGTGCTATATTCATTGCCAGTCAACGAAACTGTTTATTATTATTTCCATGAATTGTGGTAAGCTTGAAATATTCAATATCTTTTAATGAAAATTGAATGTAAATTGATAATTTATGTCTGTATATATGTGTGGTTCAGTAGCGAACATGATGTAAAGCCTATAGGCTCCAGCCTGAACAGAGGGTGTCGGAGGAAAGTAAAACGGCATGGAATGGCCAAACAGTACACTGACACCTAGATTATTAACTAGAGAGAAATAACGCTGGAATTGCAGAGGCGTAGTAACCATTAGGGAGGGAAATACTGGTATAAAGTATTTCAGATGAAGCTGACAGTTGGCCTAACGCTCTGAACTCAATGTTTGTGAGGTATTGTGCTCAGTGTAGAACTAGAGTGTAAATTAGTTCTGACGTAGAAGGTACACCCTTCTTGTTTCAGGGACCGTGGTCTTAAAGTTTTTGAGCAGCACCTGGTCAGAGCTTTGCTGAAGCCAGAAGTGGACAGCATACTCCTTGGTCCATATAGCAACCAGTAGGGTGGCTCCAGAACTCATTACAGTTAACGAGCAGAGGAGTCTTTTACTGCAGTCATCACGCAAGATAAGAGAGTGTGGCCATGGAGCTCAACATTATGTACCCCCATCTTAAAATGACAGTATAAACTAAAATTAAGAGGGGAATTAAATTGTTTTAATACCAGGAACTGAGAACATCTCCAATACTAGTTCCCATAGAAACAAACTATTGAAGTCATGATGACAAATACCAACAGAGCTTGAACAAAACAAAACCAGTATTACCTCATGTTACCACTACACAACTGACACACATAGGATACCATTAATAATATATATCACTATAATAATCATATTAATAAATTCTGTACATATAACTTGTAATTAAAATTGATTGTGATTCCTGGTTCCATTTGTATTTGAATCAGGACACATATACATTCATGACAGCTATGAATACATATTGTTATTTGAAAAGTTATCAGTGACTCCTTTAAGATATCCTCTTAGAGTGTTTTATGTATGTGAGTGTCACAGTGTTGTCAAGTGTGGTGGATAAATTAAATTGTTTATCTGTCTGTTGTTGTTATGACTTACAATTCATCATACACATACCCTAGACATATAACGTAGTCATCACACTATTCCAGAATAATTCTGACTGAGATATATATATATATATATGTGGCAGCAAGTAAGGTTATCTATAATACACTACTCTTATTAGATATAGATACCTTCACAGCTGATCTCAGTCAGTACACTAAGTCCCCTATAAATATTTATAACATCCCACTTTACCACATATATTGGGGTCTCGCCCTCGGGATTTTGAATCTTTCCCTATTACAAATATTGGGGGTAACTCACTTCAGGGAATAATAAGAATTAAAAGGTATCCTTGGGTGAAAATAAATAAGGTTGAGCTCACAGTGCCTGTGTTGTCTTGAGTTAATTAGTCATAGATAAAATTATTTAGACATTTATCTGTTAGACAATGGCCGACCTGGCAAAATTTCGATCTGCTGCTGTACAGACTGCGAAAGAGTTAGGAATGGACGGGCAAATTATGATTTCTTATGTCACTGCTGAATGTGACAAATATATTGAACGGGAAGAAAGAAGATTAGAAAAAGAGGCCGAAAGAAAATTAGAATCTGAAAGATTGGCCGAAGATAAGAGAATAGAAGCTGAAAAAGAGATTAAGAGGTTGCAGATTGAGGCTGAGGCTAAGAGGTTGCAGATTGAGGCTGAGGCTAAGAGGTTGCAGATTGAGGCTGAGGCTAAGAGGTTGCAGATTGAGGCTGAGGCTAAGAGGTTGCAGATTGAGGCTGACAAAGAGGCTAAAGCATTGGAAGCAGAAGAAAGAAAATTAGCTGCAGAAAGGGAAGACAAGAGATTAGCTGCAGAGAGGGAAGCAGAAAAGGAGGAGAAGAGATTACAAAGGGAACATGAGTTACGACTAAGGGAGTTTGAGTTTCAAGGCCATGCTCCTGAAAATGGTGCCAGTCCCTTTGCCTCGGATGCCACTGCTAGCCAAGGAGCCTCAACCTCAGCTATGAATTTTCATTTAGATCATTTTGTTGAGAAAGACGATGATATAGAGAGCTATCTAAATAGGTATGAACTATTAGCTACCACATATGGGTTAGAGAGAGAAAGGTGGAGCTTAAAGTTATCTCAGGGACTTCGTGGGGCAGCTTATGAAGTTTTTGCTAAAATGAGCAGAAGTGATCAGGAAAATTATGACATGCTAAAGCAGGCTCTTTTGTTAAGATATGAAAAGAATGCAGAATTTTATAGGAAAAAATTTAGGAATGCTAAACTACTGTCAGGTGAAACCTATCACCAGTTCTCTGCACGAATAGAGACATACTTGGAGAAATGGACTTCTCTGGGGAAAACCCAAGATCTTAAGGAAATGGTCCTTATAGAGCAATTAAGAGAGTCCATGGCTCCAGACCTGAGAAAGTTTCTCATGGAACAAGGTGCAGAGAGGCTGGGTGAGTTGCTAAATGTTGCTGAAAGGTATCAAGCAGCTCAAGCAGAGTTAACAGGTAATAAAAAGAAACAAGTGGATAACTTTAGGGCACCACAGAACTTTAATAAATTTGATCCTAGGGATCAAAACAAAGGTAAGCACCAGTTTGATAGGCCACGGTATGAAAATAAAAATAAAACCCCACAATTCGATGAAAGGAAATATGATGAAAGAAAATCTTTCAACCAAGGAAAAAGGTGGTGTAAAAATTGTAAGATGAACAATCATGACACTGACCATTGTAGAAGGAAACCTCCTCATTGTGCTGCTATGACATCGGGGAAAAAGGAAAAGAAGGTCAAACCTGAAGAACTACAGGAACCATACCACCCCCCAGTGTGTGAAGATGTCATCTGTAATGGTGTCACTATAAGGTGTTTATATGATACCGGTTTAGATTACGATTCCGTTGTGAGTTCTCACCTGGTGCAGGCCGATCAATACACCACAGAAACAGTGGAGATTCAAACTGCAACCAAGGATGTAGCTACCATGACACTTCCCGTCGCCCGAATAAAAGTGAAAACGCGATATGTGGAAGGAATCATAAAAGCAGCAGTGATAAATGAGCCGATCTACCCTCTGATATTGGGGTGTAGATATGTCTTCTTGGGGAATCCCAAGAGACCTGTGATATTGGCAACAGTGCAGACCAGATCACAGTCTAAAAAGGAGGAGGATAATCCAATAAATACTCACCCAGAAGAGATGAGGAAGGCACAGGCTGGGGACAAAACCCTCAAGCCTTGTTTCAGGAAATTGTCAACTTGTCGTACAACTCCAGGCAAGGGAGATTTTTACATGAAAAACAAGTTGATGTATAGGAAGACTGGAGCTAGATCCAAAGGTCAGGGACAGCTGGTACTTCCTAAAAGATATAGAGCAGACTTAATAAGGAGCCTACATGTGAAACCAGATGGGGACCATGAGAAGATAGGTACCATCATTCAAAAGGTGGCTCACAATTATTATTGGCCCAAAGCAAGATGGGACATTGAGAATTTTGTAGAAAGGTGTAGCATAGCACATGAGGGAACACCCACAAGTGGGAACATTGATCAGGACCTGGACACGCCAAGGGGCAAAAGTAGGCCTGAAAATACAAAGAGATATAAATTTGATAAGGTGGACCAAAGGGAATGGGAAGCCCCTTTTCACGGACAAGCTTCACTTAACTGTTTTACAATGGCCACTATGCGGAGAGTGCAAAAAGATGTCTTACCCCAGGATAAGCCGAAAATCCCTCAATCGGACTTAAACAAACTGGAGGAAGAGGATGTAGAGAGGAAATCTCTCATCAAGAATTTTAAGTGGGGAGAAAGCGCCAAAAGAAAAATTGGTAGCGGACGTATTATGCATGATAATTCTGGGAAGAAAAATCATCACTATAGAGCTTCGAGTGGAAGAGACCATACCGGTGCATGGACAAATAGGTCCACAAAATTAAAGGTCCATATGTAGCTTTGTTAAGAACGTGGACTGATGAAAAGGCAGAGGAAAACATTACATCTTCATACTGTTACGGTATATGATATTAACGCCGTCTGCTAAAGGTTATCAGACGTGCAATTGTAAAGGTTAAGGCATTTAATATATTGCGATAGATGTTTCAATTATTGAACGCTCCATACACGATCGATTATGACGTGTATAGCGTTGTTTGGGTCACAGTCGGTAACTGAGAAACGCTACCCTTTGTTACTTGACCGCCAAGCTGAATAGCTGCGTTTTTCTAACCTTCCAATTCAATGGCATGATATAGCCATATATATGCATTTTTTGATGGACCAGGGTCAGTCCTAGAACTCTATATGAGAGGGAAATTTATGGAGGTTAGTATTTAACTAGAATTCTCAGAAGGAGAAGAATAATCGTCAATTCGTATGAATATATTCAGACTCGCAGTCTCACTGTCGGCAGGTAGCCATGTCTATCTGCTCGTGCATATAGCTGTGATGTTCTGACGACAATACTGCATTGTATCCTTAAACGGACATTGACACATAACCAGCAGTCTACGTTGTTGATTAATTTATGCATGACTTATATGGACTTATGCTCTACTCCTAATTGAAATGATCATCATGTGTGTACAACTGTGAATTAAATGTATGGACTCAATGAAATGACTTATCAAATCAATCGTATTCCAAGGTTCAAGTATTGTTTGGAATCTTCCACCCCCGCATTCGCTTAATCTTCCATCGAAGGCACGATGCACTATCACTGAATGAAAAAACTAACATATCAAAGAAAAAACAATGGCCAGAAATTTATAATTGTTTTATTCAGATCACATGGAACATTGTTCAGAGCAAACCCCCTTGCAACAGTGGTGCCCGGTGTGTGGGGACGAAAAACAACCAAAAACCAAAAAATTTTTTCATGACTTTCGAATGAATTATTTATGATCAAGTTTCGATCACATGATCCAGTCGAAGATGACGCAGTACTCATTATAATGCCTAACAACGTGACGTCACTGAAAGTCGTGTAGGTGAACCGTCGGAGAAAACCAAAGTCACTTTCTAAGCCTAACCAGGGGAAATATGAGCCATTGAAGCAAACACATGATATGGACTACAGGAGCAGACAGTCAGGGGCTTTAGCCTAGCTGTTGACGACCGCTAGCACTGATATAAGCAACGGAAAAGATAAGTCTAGGTGTTTAACTGTTGTTATTGCAAACAGTGCTAACTGAGTCCATGCCCTCTGCCTACATCGGCATGTTTTACCTATGTTTAATGTACTTTTTGTTGTCTTAATGTGTTGTTAATTCGTGGGCCGGTTGGAGGGAACTGAAATCTCTGGGGAATGTCGCGAACAGCTGACCACCTAGATTTCAGTCGGTCTTAGGGCAGTTAAACGATTGCACTTTTGGAAGCCCCATTGAGGTTTGCCATTGGACTATCTGTCCAAATCTGCTGTCGTTCGACGATTTGTGTTAGCTGTACCGTTCCGTAGATAACTGGTGTATTTTATTCGTACTCAGTTAACAATTTTATTCAGTTCTGTATCATGTTCGTTAACTATTTCGTCCAGTCTCCTCTTACTATCATTTATTTGATGATTGTTAAATTTTCGTCCGTTATGAGTCCTGTGATGTCATCATTTTTTGCAGTCATTTTTTTTTTGTGTACTTTGCATATTAAGTTGACCTCGGGTCAGACCTTGACCCTTCATTTGGCTTGTGACACTTCCGCTTGTTTTATTTAGTTCATAAATTCATTTTTAATTGTGAAAATGTCTTGTTTGCGTCTTAACATTGTTTGTACCCTTTAGTTACATCATTGTTTTGTTTGTCCTCATGATATATATTAATACTACATTAATAATATGTTATTATATGCAATAATACACTTGTAATTTAATTTAATTAATTTTTTTTTAAATTTAAGGTTAATATGGGACATTGCATAATTATGCAGTGATAGTCCAAGAAAGTAGCACTACAATTTATAAGAGATGCCTAGGGCATAATAATATATTATATATATTGACCAAATAAAATAATCTTATAGTCTACCTTTGAGGTAATAGACCCATTGTATATTATTTAATATACTTTTCTGGTACTAAGAGAGTGACTTAGTACATTGAACAATATAATTACTAGGAATCATACCCAACATTATTGGATATTAAGATTAATTGTGTGAAGTAATTACATAATAGTTAACAGATATCATAACTATTTATGATATAGTATTATTTAGATACAATATTGTTACAAAATATTGTCTATTAGTTGAACTTAGACATTAGAGTTCAGTACTATTGTGATTATTTATATTGAATATTTCTAAGTTGAGTAAGTATAATAATTACTCTGAAGCTACTATTGACTATTTTAATCAGTAATTATCAATAATTACTTACAGATAAAAGTCAAAATGCTTACTATAGACCATTTCGTTAAAATTGGTCGGGAATATGGTTATAAATCTCAAGAACTTCGTCAGTTTGCTGAGGCAGAACTGGAAAAACATGAAAGAAAAGAAGCAGAGAAAAAGGCTGAATTAAAGAAAGAGGAAGCAGAACGTGAGATGAAGCAAATTGACAAGGAAAATAGATTGAGAGAGATTGCTCAACGTGAAAGAGAAGAGCAAAGAGCAATCGCCAGACAGGAAGAAGAGAATAAATTGAAACGAGAGGAAATTATTTTACAACAAGAAATGGAATTGGCGCGTATCAAATTGGAGACAGCAAAATTACAAGCACAAAGTGCTGATGCAAACCAGAATAATAACGCACAAAATGGATCGTCATCCAGCCAAACTAAACATTTCTACAACTTTAAATTACCCACTCTCAACTTAAACGTGGACGACCTTTCATCGTTCCTGTCACGTTTTGAACAGACTTGCAAAACAAATCATTTGCCTGAAGAGTCATGGGTACTCAAGTTAAATGAATTCTTGGTTGGAGAACCACTGACGGCTTCTCAAAATGCTGACCCATCAATAGCAAATAACTACGGTGCTATTAAGTCCTTGCTTTTACGAAGGTTTCACCTGGACGAGGAACACTGTAGGTTGAAATTTAAGGGAATTTTACCTGAATCTCCAAAAGATTTTGCAGGATTCATTGCGAACATACGCAATACATTTAATAGATGGGTTGAACTGGCAGAAGTCAACAAATCATACGACAAATTAGTTGATTTACTACTACGGGATAAGGTATTATCTTCGGTTAGCCAGCCATTTTTTGCATATTTGCAGGAGCGTAAACCAGGTACTATGGACGAGTTAGAAAAAATTTCTTTAAACTACTGTTCGGCACATCCGAATGCAACCATTTCTAACTCCTCATTAAGAGAACCTCTACCTGTGGCGTCTAATATGGCCTACAATCATAATAACAAACAAAGACATCACAGTGTAGACAGAAGCAGGTTCCAAAGAAATCACAATGTTAACTTTCAGAAGGGACATAATAATGATTTCAACAATAAAAATGAGTTCAACAGAGGTAGATCACGAGATAGAAATTATTCACCTCAAACAAACTACCACAATGGTCAACATAACACTAATTATAATCGATCACATACTCCCAATAATAATAGTAACTGGAATGGTAATAATCATGGCTCGAGACATCGAGATAATAGTTACTATAGAGGACGACGAGATAATTCTAACAATTATACTCGGAATCGATCTCACTCTCGGGGATCATCTCATTACAACCATAATACAGGGGCGGCAGTTACAAATAATACTACCCCTATAGCTCAGGTCCCACTTGACAATAATACAACACAGTCTTCTGCTGCATGTTTTGCTATTAATTATAATGTGGCAAATAGTTGCCAACAATGCAATCTTATTTTTCAGAAGGCGAAAGAAACAGTGCTTAACTGCGGACATATTACACCAGAGGTAGGTCTTGCAGTCAACGATGGAACAGGCCTACTAATTTTTAACAGGGGATTAGTTAATGGATCCGTCGTCTCAGTGCTGAGGGATTCAGGATCCACAACGATTGGTGTACGACAGTCGCTGGTACATCCTAGCTGTGCAACGGGGGAATATGTCCGTTGCATGACTTTTGGGGGAACTATTGAGTTTTACCACACAGCTATTATTCATGTTAACACACCTTTTTTCACAGGGAACGTAAAAGTATGTATGCTAAAAAAGCCTATAGCTGATCTGATGGTTGGTCGTATACACGGCAGTAAAGATTGTACTCCAGATGAAATTATAGAATGGGAGAAACATAACCTTTGCACTGGAAACGCCGTGACGACTAGAGCGCAGACTCAACTCATGGAGAAAGTTGATGATAATAAAATGGATGCAGACAACCAAGAGGAATTTGTAGTCAATTCACCTATTGACAGGGAAACATTTGCAACCAAACAAAAAGAGGATAAATCTTTAAAAAAATTTTTTAAGTTGGTTGATAAAGTTGACAATCTATCCTCAGGTAATAATAACAAACATTGTTTTGTTATTAAAAATGACATATTGATTAGATGTTTTAATGACAAATCACAAATGAAACAACAAGTTATGGTCCCGTATACTTTTAAACGGTACATTCTTCAACATGCACATGACTCACATTGTGCTGGACATATGGGATATACTCGAACACGATCTCGAGTACTGTCTTCATTCTTTTGGTCAGGAGTGTCAAGATATATTTCGCAGTATGTACGTTCCTGTACTACATGCCAAGAAGTGAAAGCACGTGGAGCTTTTCACACGGCGCCTATTCAGGCTTGCGATATCTCAGTAAGACCGTTTGACAAGATGGCAATAGATATTATTGGTCCATTGCTACCATCGGCCAGAGGACATAGATTCGTCCTTACGTGCATTGATTTGTGCACACGATGGCCAGAAGCTATCCCATTAAAGACCACCACTACCACAGATGTAGCTGATGCACTACATCTCATCTTTTCTAGAATAGGGTTTCCTAGAAAACTTTTATCAGACCATGGGTCACAGTTTATATCTGACACCATGAAGGAAGTCATGAAAACTTGGAACATTGATAGGAATTTAAGTAGTATTTATCATCCTATGAGTAATGGGGCGGTTGAAAGACTTAACCGTACACTTAAACAACTACTACATAAGGTTACTGCTAAGCACCCTCATGACTGGGACAGAGCACTCCCAGCTGTTCTATTTGCTTATCGGGAGGTACCGCATGAACAAACTGGCTTCTCTCCCTTTGAATTAGTTTTTGGTGCTCCCCCAAGAGGTCCTATGGGACTAATAAAAGACTTATTAATTGACGCAGAGAGATGACTCAGGACACTCAGTCATCTTACGAGTACGTGATTAATCTTCGGAAGAACATTATTGAGTCTTGCCAGTTGGCAACAGCTTCTTCTGAGGCTGCAAAAGCTAAGGCTCGATCTCTACAAAATAGGTCTCGACGATTACGCCAATTATTCCCAGGCGACGAGGCTTATGTGTTACTTCCTCACAATAACAATAAATTATTGATATCTTGGAATGGTCCTTACAAAGTCATTGATAAAATTTCCGACGTTGATTACGTCTTAGATATCAAGGGACACAAAAAGATATTTCATATTAACATGCTCAAGCAATTTCATACACGTCCTGAACACTTACAGTCAATTTTTCATGAACTAGATGACAACACTGTATCTACTTGTTATTATTCTAACTTATCTGTCATCCAGGAAGAAGAATCTTCTTTTCCTGAGGTACAGTTACCGTTACCGGTACCAGTAGTTCAACCTACTGAATCTTGGCGGGATGTAACCATCTCTTCAACGGTTACACCGCAACAGCGTCTACAGATTGCTAATCTATTACAATCTTATCCAGATGTATTGACCGACGTCCCGGGTCACACATCGGCTATCAGTCATGACATTACTCTCAATGATGATACACCTATTCGTGTACATCCCTATTCTGTTCCTTTACATTTCCTTGCTAAAACTACTAAGGAACTTGAACAGATGTTGTCTCTGGGAATCATTGAGACTAGTAATTCGCCATTCTCTTCTCCATTATTGATTGTCCGGAAGAAGGACAATAACATCAGACTATGTGTTGATTATAGAAAATTAAATGCTAAGACTATAGTTGACAGCGAACCACATCCACTTATCGACGACTTACTGCCACGTCTATCCAACGCAACTATATTTAGTAAGATAGACTTAACTAAAGGTTATTGGCAGATACCACTGACCGAAAAGGCTAAGTACTACACCGCATTTTCCACTCCACAAGGTCTATACCAGTGGAATGTGATGCCTTTTGGGCTTGTTAATGCGCCAGCTACCTTCATTCGCCTGATGCGACAAATTTTATCAGGTAGACCAGACGTTATTACATATATTGACGACATATGCTTGTTTAGTTCGTCGTTTGAGGAACATGTTTCGGGACTTAGATATGTTTTCGACACTCTAAGGAATTATCATCTAACTGCTAAACCTACAAAGGTGCAAATCGCGGGTAATGAGATAACCTTTTTGGGACATATCATTGGATCGGGATATATCCGAACGTTACCTAGTACAGTCTCCAAAATTCTAAACATAGCAGTTCCTCAGACGAAGAAACAGGTCAGGAGTTTGTTAGGACTTGTTCAATATTACAGTAGATTCATACCAAACTTGTCATCCATCACGGCTGTATTGTCTTCATTGTTAAAAAAAGACATGCCGGTGAAGGTGACATGGACTGGTACATGCAATGAAACTTTCAACAAAATTATAAATTTGTTCTCGCATGAACCAATTTTAAGACTTCCCGATGCTTCCAAAAGATTTTTCTTACGAACAGATGCTAGTAACTACGGCATTGGTGCATGCCTGCTCCAGAACCATGATGGCATTCTACATCCTACCTTATATATATATCAAGAAAGCTAAAGCCGGCAGAAACAAAGTATTCCACAGTGGACAAGGAACTTTTATCCGTGATATGGGCAATAACTAAACTTGAAAAGTTCCTGCTTGGTGCTCCCTTCACCATACAGACGGACCAACGTGCTGTAGCATCCTTGCGTCGATCTAATCATAAAAGCCAGAAACTCGCCAGATATGCAATCATCCTACAGCCATTTGAATTCTCCATTGAACATATTCCTGGCACTGAAAACATTGTGGCTGATGCGTTGTCACGTAATCCTATTGACGACGAATAATCAACATTAACATTCCTAAAACATATCAACTATAAAGGAACTAACCTTGCCTTCAATTTAAACTTTATAAACACTATATGCATCACAGAATTGAACTAAAAGACAATCAAGGTATACATATTGACATTCAAACTTCGTCTAACGTCCATACACGATATATGAATATTCGTTGAACAATCATGGAACAATATCTGACGACAAGTCGAACTTATTATCCTATGTGCACTTAATCCTTGGATGCTGGGATAAATGACATTTCTTTCCAACGTAAACGTTTGAACATTTTTGCCTAAAAGAATTCATCAGGATCAAGACTACGGATGGATCATCATATCCTATACTAATTAATTAGTTAACTTAACTTCTTAATTGAATTATTATCAATAAAATGAAATGTGAGAAAAAAATGAAATGAAAGAACAAAAAAAGAGAACGAAATATAAAAAGAAGAAATTATGAAAAGAGAAAATAAATCTCACACAAGTATTAGATTAATATTTTTTTTTTAATGTACCTATACATTATTTAGTTAGTTAAATTAGATAGTTATTATTCACTAACACTTAACACACACAATTAAGTTAAACTTATATTCGAATTTCTTTCTATTTCTTCTCACTTATTTTGTCTTTTCTTCTCTCATAACATCGCGTTACATTAGAACCTTAATAATTTAACTCTTAGTTTAATTAATTAATTTAATTTTAATTAGTCAAATTAATTCCTATATGACATACTAATACGACAGACCTTACTTTAATTTAATTCTATCATTCACTATTAACATTGGACATTTATTTAGTTGATATAATAATATGTATAATATTCATATATAATATGATTAATGTTAGATGACTATGACAAATAGTTAGTTGACATGACCGCAACACGGTTCTACTCAGAACATCGTCGGCCATATGTCACAATTGTGTTAAATTTTTTTGAAAAATTGTTAAGTCGGATAGATCTTGAAAAAAAATCTATCAATTTTTTTCCCCCCCGGTGTACAGGGAATTGTTACGGTATATGATATTAACGCCGTCTGCTAAAGGTTATCAGACGTGCAATTGTAAAGGTTAAGGCATTTAATATATTGCGATAGATGTTTCAATTATTGAACGCTCCATACACGATCGATTATGACGTGTATAGCGTTGTTTGGGTCACAGTCGGTAACTAAGAAACGCTACCCTTTGTTACTTGACCGCCAAGCTGAATAGCTGCGTTTTTCTAACCTTCCAATTCAATGGCATGATATAGCCATTTATATATGCATTTTTTGATGGACCAGGGTCAGTCCTAGAACTCTATATGAGAGGGAAATTTATGGAGGTTAGTATTTAACTAGAATTCTCAGAAGGAGAAGAATAATCGTCAATTCGTATGAATATATTCAGACTCGCAGTCTCACTGTCGGCAGGTAGCCATGTCTATCTGCTCGTGCATATAGCTGTGATGTTCTGACGACAATACTGCATTGTATCCTTAAACGGACATTGACACATAACCAGCAGTCTACGTTGTTGATTAATTTATGCATGACTTATATGGACTTATGCTCTACCCCTAATTGAAATGATCATCATGTGTGTACAACTGTGAATTAAATGTATGGACTCAATGAAATGACTTATCAAATCAATCGTATTCCAAGGTTCAAGTATTGTTTGGAATCTTCCACCCCCGCATTCGCTTAATCTTCCATCGAAGGCACGATGCACTATCACTGAATGAAAAAACTAACATATCAAAGAAAAAACAATGGCCAGAAATTTATAATTGTTTTAATTATTTTCGCACAGTGAATCCTCATATAGTTCAGGTGTTGTACTCTTAAGGAAGCCCTCTGGAGAACATAGACTCTGTATAGATTACAGGAGACTGAATGCTATTACAGAAGGACAGGTGGATCCATTGCCGGATACAAATCAGCTGTTTGGCAGGCTAAATAAAGCTAAATATTTCTCAAAAGTGGATTTGAGTAAAGGATATTATCAGATTCCAGTAAAGCCTGAGGTTAGACCATACCTAGCTTTTAGTACCTCAGAAGGACACTATGAGTTTAATAGATTGCCATTTGGATTGAAGAATGCGCCTAGTGTCTTCTCTAGAATGATGAGAAAATTATTGGACCCTCTGAATAATCCATGTATAACAAATTTCATGGATGATATCTTTATAGCAACAGAAACATTTGAGGAACACATTGACTCTCTGAAGATGCTGTTTGATCGACTTAGGGAAGCAAATTTAACAGCCCGACCAACCAAATGTTGCGTTGGATGTAAAGAATTGGAATTTTTGGGACACACAGTTTATCAGGGAAACATGACCCCTGACCCAAAGAATTTAGAGAAACTAAAGAAAGCCCCGAGACCACAAACCAAGAAGGACGTGAGATCCTTTGTCTCATTATGTGGTTTCTACCAGAAGTATATCAAAAACTTTAATTCCATATGTGCACCGTTAACTGATTTGAAACGTAAAGGACATCCAGATCGCATTACATGGACACCACATTGTGAAATGGCTTACCAAGAATTGAAGGAAAAGCTCACAAGTAAACCTATTTTGAAATTACCTGACTTAAGTCAAGAATTCATAATAAGGACGGATGCCAGTAATATTGGGTTAGGTGCAACTCTACTACAGAAATCAGATGCTTTGGATGGGGAATTAAGCCCAGTGGCATATGCTAGCAGAAAGTTGAATAAAGCTGAAATCAACTACTCAACTAGCGAAAAAGAATGTCTTGCAGTAATATGGGCAATAAAGAAATTCAATATTTATCTGTATGGGAAGGCATTTAAGTTGCAAACGGACCACAAACCTTTATCGTTTCTAGCCCAGGCTAGGCATGAGAACTCTAGGTTACTCCGATTGTCCTTGCTTTTGGCTCCCTATAATTTTAGCATTGAGTATATATCTGGAAAAACAAATTTGGGAGCGGATTTTTTAAGCCGCCATCCGTGTGATGAGAATCACCGTAAACCCCAGAAATAATAATAAATTTCTCTATGTGTATATAGAATAAAGGACTGACATATACTGTCTGTTTTAAGAGGGGAGATGTCGTGAATTATTCGAATCCCCATATATAAATTAAAACGTAAATGCAAAGCCTAACAAATAAATTTAATAAAAGGAAAGAAGAATGGTAAAGAACAGTGCTGTCACAATGACTGTACTCGAAATCCCCCTTGTTTTCTACTTCGTCGGCAAATTGTAACGCTTTCACGTTGATAGTAAAAGCCTACTGTTTTATTACCCGCTTTCTTCAATGAAACGTGTGCTGTATTTCTTGGAAAAACATTGAGATACGCAAGCTGATCAATGACCTAATTTTAATATTTCATTCATTCCATTTTATACACGGCGTAACTAAAGACAGATGGACTAAAGGATAGAGAGAAGGGAGAGGCAGAAAGCCGAACACGTGCAACACTAAACACGCGTCGCGCAATACACAATTGCTGCCATCACGCGTGTAGGGCCACATGCACTAACTTTATTTCAAATCGACAGTGATAAAATTCACTACCCTTCCCAGAGTTAGGTTTTAAAATCCTGAAAAAACGCTTATTAGGAAAGATGACAATAGATGGGTTTACGTTTGAAAACATTACAGTACCCAGACAGCACATCTTCGAAACAGGAGGTAGAAGAAATTGCATATTTTGAACGCAGCATATTAGCTCTATTAAATATATATATTTGGGTTCCTTAGGGTTTGCTGACAAAGAATATGTAAAACGTTACGCAAATAGTCTAGGAATTACCAAGTTATGGCCAAAATAAAATAGTGGGGGTGCCTGACAGCATGAAATCATTTCTGTTCATAAAATTTTTTTATAACGTGTTTGAAAAAACATTACGTACGGAAATAGCCTACCATGTTAACTCCTATGTGATTGGAGCGCAACAAATGAAAGACTAAACACGATTGGTCGGACTATAAATACTATCTTTCGTTGTCAGGGGAAACGGGAGTAGGAGTATTTTTTTGAAAAGATGTGTGGACAGGGTTTCATTGGTTAGAGCTGCGAATATACACAATTCAGAGCGTCTGTTCATCGCCACATCTTGTAATAAACCTACTAATAAGCAGTACGTTGAGCACCACTGTATATTTTTTATAAAATAAAGCCTGGGACATCGGCAGATCGGAGTTGTGCTATATTCATTGCCAGTCAACGAAACTGTTTATTATTATTTCCATGAATTGTGGTAAGCTTGAAATATTCAATATCTTTTAATGAAAATTGAATGTAAATTGATAATTTATGTCTGTATATATGTGTGGTTCAGTAGCGAACATGATGTAAAGCCTATAGGCTCCAGCCTGAACAGAGGGTGTCGGAGGAAAGTACAACTGCATGGAATGGCCAAACAGTACACTGACACCTAGATTATTAACTAGAGAGAAATAACGCTGGAATTGCAGAGGCGTAGTAACCATTAGGGAGGGAAATACTGGTATAAAGTATTTCAGATGAAGCTGACAGTTGGCCTAACGCTCTGAACTCAATGTTTGTGAGGTATTGTGCTCAGTGTAGAACTAGAGTGTAAATTAGTTCTGACGTAGAAGGTACACCCTTCTTGTTTCAGGGACCGTGGTCTTAAAGTTTTTGAGCAGCACCTGGTCAGAGCTTTGCTGAAGCCAGAAGTGGACAGCATACTCTTTGGTCCATATAGCAACCAGTAGGGTGGCTCCAGAACTCATTACAGTTAACGAGCAGAGGAGTCTTTTACTGCAGTCATCACGCAAGATAAGAGAGTGTGGCCATGGAGCTCAACATTATGTACCCCCATCTTAAAATGACAGTATAAACTAAAATTAAGAGGGGAATTAAATTGTTTTAATACCAGGAACTGAGAACATCTCCAATACTAGTTCCCATAGAAACAAACTATTGAAGTCATGATGACAAATACCAACAGAGCTTGAACAAAACAAAACCAGTATTACCTCATGTTACCACTACACAACTGACACACATAGGATACCATTAATAATATATGTCACTATAATAATCATATTAATAAATTCTGTACATATAACTTGTAATTAAAATTGATTGTGATTCCTGGTTCCATTTGTATTTGAATCAGGACACATATACATTCATGACAGCTATGAATACATATTGTTATTTGAAAAGTTATCAGTGACTCCTTTAAGATATCCTCTTAGAGTGTTTTATGTATGTGAGTGTCACAGTGTTGTCAAGTGTGGTGGAATAAATTAAATTGTTTATCTGTCTGTTGTTGTTATGACTTACAATTCATCATACACATACCCTAGACATATAACGTAGTCATCACACTATTCCAGAATAATTCTGACTGAGATATATATATATATATATATATATGTGGCAGCAAGTAAGGTTATCTATAATACACTACTCTTATTAGATATAGATACCTTCACAGCTGATCTCAGTCAGTACACTAAGTCCCCTATAAATATTTATAACATCCCACTTTACCACAACAGGTACAAGCACAAGAGGAAGACAGAAGGGCAGAAAAGCAAGACGTCACTTCCCAGCTTGCTGCTGATGAGAGGACAATAACATCAGAACTGAACGAGTTAGACCCAGAAGATATCGCGGAGACAGTTTTAGACGCACTACGCAGAATTCGTGAAGTCGGAGACGAGTTCCTTAGTCTCTCTTCAACATTACAAGAAGCAATATTAGAAGTAGCTCCTGACGTACCAATAGCAGACATAGAGATACGCCGGCACTCAATGGAGAACAACCAAGTGTCCCACGGTGATCAGAAGATGCAGAATGCCACACAGAATCATGAGCAGACAGACGAGAAAAGGGTACCGAGCCTAAAGACAGATGCACGGCCAGTGGTGGCAGATGAGAGATACCGCTCAGGCGGACAACAGACAAGCACCCACAAGGAACTGGAACAAGACCGCAAAACAAAAATTAAGCAGTTGTCTGGAGGAGAAGCCACCCTCAGGGCACTCCCGGACGACAAAGTAATCAATGTCCTGGAGGATGTAGTAGGCAAATGAGGCGTAATAAGTATTAGAAGGCACCAACAGGGAGTGACATTTGCCCTGAATGATACGGAAAAGACTAAATCGTTGATCACTGCTCTGGCGTGCGAGCCTAAAGAATTTCAGCTACCACACCGGATCAAAATCCAAGCAGAAATTCACATAGAATTCAAGAAAGTAGCCATCAAAGGAATCGACACCAGCTTGTAAGACGCAGAGAACCTCAGCCATCAGCTGCTCATTTTCCTGGTGTTCCTTTTCTCCTCTCTTCTGTTTGTTGTGAGAGCTTCTTTTCGTCCAATCTGTGGTGGCGCCGTAGATAGCATCGCCACTTGGTGCGATCGGCAGACTACCTTTATAACTACTACTACTAACTTTATAACTACTTGTCACGGCGCTATTTCGCCGAAATATCAGACTGGCTACATTGTGTTTTTGGCAACACAGAGATAACTTTACCGTCGAGGTCATGTGACAAGACGGAAGCGGGAAGAAGGCTAAGTGCGAATGGACAGTGAGTTTCTAGTCAGCGTCCCGTTGTTGTGATAAATCCACAGCATAAGTTGGTTCTGACACTACTACTAACACCTTTATAACTACCACTACTATTTTTATAACTTCTACTACCGTTATAACAACTATTACATTTATAACTACTACTGCCTTTATAACTACCACTACTACCTTCATACCTATTGCTACCTTTATAACTATCACTACTACCTTTAAACATACTATTACCTTTATAACTACTGCTACTTTTATAACTATTACTGCAACTTTTATGTCTATTACTATTACCTTGAGTGAGCTGTTCATGGCATGCATTCTGAGATGGGAATCGTGTTCAACAATATAGCATGGAGACTTTTCAATGGTGATCTGATCAGAGAAGGAAGGAGGCATCTTTTTAACGTACCTAGGAAAACACAAACGTAAGATGGCTTGGTAAAGAATGTATTTGAAAATTGATTTACCATCTTTGCTTCCATGTTTTAACCTGTTCTTCTCACGCTCTCATACAACCACATACATTCCCTCTTATATAGTTTGTGTTCTGTCACCGTTTTTCCTTTCAACATAGTTCCTATAAGATATGCTGTCAATCCACTGCGGCTCTCATACAACCACATCTATTCCTCTCATATAGTTTGTGTTCTGTCACAGTTTTTCCTACCAACGTATTTCCTATCGGCCGTGCTGTCAATCTGCCATTTTAAAAAGAGTTTTGCATCATTTTGGCGAAGCACGCACAGTTCAACCCCGCCCTGTTCAACTCCGGCACACGGCCCGTGTAGTTCAACCCAGACACACGGCCAGCCCATTATACTAGGGCGCATGTCCAAAAATAAAATACAATGCGGTCTGGTTAGTTTTACTCACTTAACTTTCAAAAAAAGAACTAAAGTAGCCACCTAGTAGATATTGCCATAGTGGAGTGAAGTGTTAGAGACTTCACTATAACTAGATCCAGCTTTCTTCTTCGCTGTCTTTGCCTTTCCTCTAACTCTAGAGGTTAGCCAGGTACCAATTTACAGCTGAATAGACTGGAGCGTGACGCTACCAAGTTTCGATCCAGTAATCCGGTAACTTTTCCCAGCCAAGCGCTCTTACAGCTAAGCCAATCGGACCCTCTCACTAAACTTTTATCAATGATTGAATACATAAATGAATGTCCTTTATTCGTCACATACAAAGGATGGAGGCTAGTTTGCCCCTGTGTCGAAATCTCAGGATAAAACATTTTATGTGGTTTCTGAAACAAATGTTTTTACATGAAAAGGTTGCCATTTCAATCCTTCAATTCTACGCAAGCACCAATTTATGAAAGACTAGCTGTTTTGTTTGGTTATAATCTGAGATCAACAACTGTACATTCTACAAGGGGGTTCCGTAAGCTCTGAGTGTAGAACACATACATCTGGAACTCACCACTGTAAGTCATACTTGGGGTACATCCTCTCACAAAAGTAGTCTGGTTCCCATTCCAGCGATACTATTTTGGGATGAAGGTCAAGGAATTCCAGCAGGGCTGACGTGCCACATTTGCCGAATCCGAGTAAAATGCATTTTGGTGGTCGACTGGCAGGGATCTCTGTTGTATGAAGAGAAAGACGTTTTAAAAGTTTAAAAATCATCATTACCATCATCATCATTATTACCCCGAGATATCAATGAAAAAAAGTTCTTCAGCACAATAAGCCAAGCTCTACTCTCCTGTGCCATCCTTCAAAATATGTCCATGTCTTCTGGGAGGACAACATTTGACAATCTCTAAAGAATCAAGGCCAAGATTGAGTCAGGAGGAAGACAGCCAATAGGAAAGTATGGCGCTCTCTCTGGCATACCTCTACACCCCTGAGTAGACGAGGAACGACTAAGTAAGTAAGTAGTCTTCTTTATCTCTTTCATGTCTGTTTCCGTTTCTCTTTTTCATTATTTTTTTGTGTTTCCCTCTATTTATCCTTCCCTAGTGATTCCAGAACAAGGGTTGCCTTGTAATGTTATCAAACAACAAGTTTCCTTAATGAATGTCCCATCAGATTTTCATCTCCAGTTCCACTGGCGTTTGTCTGCTTCTTCCCATTAGTTCCGCATCAGTGATCCTGTCATTTCAGTCCTTCTTTCCGCCCCCATGTTAGGGAAACCAGAATCAGGAATATAAAGGTAACACTGTAACATGCCAGATCGGTCGTAAAATACGTCTAAGGAGGGTTAGGGCATGGAACTCGTTGTCCCTTCCTTAGATACTGTAAGCCAGAAAATCTCAACAGCAATATGTACGTCAACGAAAGAGTATTATTCAAAGATGTTAATATGTAAGAAATATTGGAACACTTCCCATGGTATGCATCGCATTTTCTAATTACGGCCAAACCTTTCAGACTAGATCAGTGGTGACCAAGCTAAGGTTGGCCGGGGGCCAGATTATGGTAAAGGGTAACACCAGTTGGCCAGACCTATAAAATCCTTAAAAAATAACGTTCTGAGACTTAGTTTTACATATATAATGAACCATGCACAGAAAGCAACGGCAAACTACTGTACTGCACATCTGCCAAGACTTGTATACCAGTCTTCGGACTGAAATTACTGTTTAAAAAAATATAATGAATCTGTTGTTCTAATTTGTTTTGTAATTTGTAATCATCATCATCTCAGCCCGTAACCGGTCATGGGTCGTAGGGGTGCCATGGTGGAAGCATCAGCAGACAGGGTTCTCCACTGCTCTCTATCCTCAGCAATGCGTACAAGTGTGGAAAGACCGTGTCCTGCCCATTCTTTGATGTTATCAGCCCAGGATTTTCTCTGCCTTCCTCTTCTCCGTTTACCTTCGACTGTTCCCTGAAGGATCGTTTTTGAAAGGGAGTCATGACGAGTTACATGCCCAAACCAGGCAAGCTTTCGACGTTTCACTGTTGACAAAAGTGGTTCTTGGTGGCCTGCATAGGTGTTTATGTAATTATTTATTTCAAACATACATTTGTGTGTTATTTCATTGCGAAGAGTGTGGCTTCAATCAACAATAAGAGGCCAGCCAAAACAGGTTGGCGGGCCGGTCAAAACTGGTTGGCGGGCCGGATCTGGCCCGCGGGCCGTAGTTTGGCCACCGCTGGACTAGATCAAAGACTGCGTGAATCAGTTGTAGCTATGGGAGTGTGAGATGCTTTTGGTTGTATGACTGAAGTTCTTTGTTATAATTTCTACATTATCTATGACTTGAGAAGACGACGTTGGCTTTCGATAAGTGTCACATAATTGGTCGTTCTCTTTTATGCAATTTCTCTCTATCTCTCTCTCTCTCTCTCTCTCTCTCTCTCTCTCTCTCTCTTCCTCTCTGCTATTATCTATTCACTTCTCATTTAGGAGCGCAGAAATCTGTACCACAGTCACTGTTTACATGTTCACACTTCGATTCGTGTCAGGTCAAGGCATCATTGACCATCCTTAAGGATTAATTGTAATCGCTTAAGTGATTGTACCAGATTGACTTCAAACGTGAATTGTTTGTTTACGATTGCGCAACCCACTTCCGTACAGACTAGTCAATCAGGGAGTGTCGCTTCAGCGTGATAGAAGCGACTAGGAGTATCTGATAAGTGATGCAGTCACTTCCCTAGAACTTACCGGTGATGATAATTACAATATCAATCCGGGGAGACATTTTGAAGTCATGAGTGTAAACCTGATCGATAATTATAGACGGAAGCTGGCATACCATATATGGGGCTTGTAAAAAAACACATTTATTTGTGCGTTAGTTAGGAAGAAATTTTTTGTGAGAGAAGGGGAAATATATGCCTCTTGCATGCTATTGGCTTGGCGTTTGAAATGTAAAAATACAACATTTCTGATTGGAGTCTTGTCGTTTAGTAGCAATCTGGATGTGGGCCGAATGTTGCCTTGTAATTTAGCGCCTTGTGACTTTATTGCACTGCGAAATTCAATTCGCCAAGAAGACAGCCAGACAAGCCAGAGTAAGGAATAGGATCAGAATTCCACTTTAAAGGACCGGGCAACGTGTTTGAGCATCTCGTATCCCAGGAAAACTCTACTTTCATTAATACAGAAAGCCCGGAATCCTAGGAACCTGAACACTAAGTCATAGTGGGAGTCTATTGTAATGCAATACCCCAGATCACGTATAAGAGGCATCTTAATCAAGTTGCCATAATTATTTCTCTGAACCAGAAGTCGGTATTCCCAAAAGAGATTTTGGGGTAAGTTGTACATTTTATAATTCTATATTTTGCATTATTAACATGTGAAAATTGCTAGTGGATGTCCACGTCATACGAGGCTTGCAACCTCAGCATACCTCAGAATAATGATTTCATGAACCACCACTACAAGAGCAGGTGACTTTTTTATGTGGGTTTCTCATCGATAACCAAAAGCAGAGGTAGTCACTAGTTCCATATGGAGCAGGGAGTGGATAGGACATAAATGATATACAAGCTTATTATATCAACATTTTTAACCAGTGCATATGTAAATGTAAACATTTTCAATATAAATACAACGGATGGTTTCCGCTCACTGGGATTAATATTAATGCTCAGAGAGGGTAAAGTTCTGAGGCAGATGGGATGGTGGAATAAAAAGGGGGAACACACCTGATTTTGTGTCAAGGAACACAATACTCAGGAGAGTATTTGTTTCTCTCTTATTTCATGATACTAGTCGGTGGTACCAATTAGGGTGCTATCTCTGGAACAAGTGAGTGGTATAAGTGGCCTTGCAGTCAAAGCTAGACACCTACAGCAGACGGATCTTAACAGACGCTGGACCATCTTCACAATTACCCCACTATACTACGAGGAACGTGTTGCAGCCACCAGACTTAACCAGTGACTAGAGTAAACCAGTCTATAACCTGCAAAGGACAATTATCGGCTAGAGCAGAAACCAACTGACATTTTACTGGCAGCTAAGTACACATTCAAAGCTGCCAAGAAAGCACTCTATTTTCAAACCAGAAAACATTTTTTCATGTCAGACCATCACCTGTGAAGAAATTTTAAAATACTTTATCTAAATTCACCCCACCCTGATTTATTTTACAATTGTTATCGATAATTGATTATTAAATTTTGCTATCTATAAATATACACATTTATAGTTGATTTAGTCATTTGAGTGAACTGCACCCATATGTCTCAGTCATTTTAAATACTTATAACAGAGCTATTTAAGTAATATTTTACTGAGTTAAATCAGTTGAACGAGCTAAAATACATAAAATTCTTCATAAATGGTGGCTGGCGGGCATATACGAAGTTAACAATTGCTCAGTTCTATTCAGCATTGTTCTTGATTTCTGAATTTCCTTATGAAGCCTCCCTCGAGATAGAAGCATCATTATCCTTCTATCTACAACTCTGCCAGGAGTAATCTTGAGCGAAGATAGATACCTTTGAAGGCCCTCATTAGATACTCTAGGTTTCGGTCATTGTTGGACCATCACTGCAGAGCAAGGGGAGAAAATCCCGTGACATTCAAAGATATTAATATGTACAAAGTCTTGGAACACTTCCCACGGTATGCACATCATTTTTTTATTACGGTGAAACCTTTCAGACTAGATCAATGACTGTGTGAATCAACTGTAGCAGTGGGAGTGTAAGATGCTTTTGTTTGTATGACTGAAGTTCTTTGTTATAATTTTTACATAATCTGTGACTTGAGAAGACGACATTGGCTTTCGACTAGGCACACATTGAGGAGGCCTGTCGTTAGCATTATAAGGTTGTTTTTATTCTTTGTGATACTGCTTCTGCTAGTACTACTACTACTGTTGCTACTATTGTAACAGTTAGTTAAGGGCAATAATCCATAATACATTGAAGAATGGGACAAGAGTAGGGCTGACATCCCTTGATCATACAGTTCAGTGCGGCTGACCTTTGGCCGAGAATTATAAAGTTGAGTTTGGAGTTCAGTTTTTTAAGTGAGTTCAGCTACACGATGGTAAATTCACGGGTTCAAGTGAGTTGTTGTTAAAAAAAAGTCTGTTCTAGAATGTTAGGGAATAGACGTTTGTAAATCATGGTTCAAAAATAAATCAGTCAGATTTGACACGTGATAGCGTAAAGAGCTAGAAAGGGTTCTCTCCGAAGATGTAAAGTTATTATATTTAGAAGTGGCTTGCGCTATTGAGAGTTATCATCGGATGATATGCCAAGAGTATGATTGCTTCTGTGGTGACAGAAAAATGAACTATCATCTAGACACGCAATCGCAATCCATGTCACAATCATGTATGACAGTTTTTTGGGAGTTGTTCTGAGGACGAGAAGACAGTGTTGTCAGTACAAGAAAATGTGTGTTTTTCGAAACAAACCAAGTACGTTGAACATTTACGAGTTTATTACTGGTATGGCAGAATAGTAGGCAAATTGACGGACTAGCAATCAGAACAACTTGGTAAATCACCATCCCTGGCGGTTGGGCCAGTATCCTCTAAGATACGCCAAGCTGAAGTCAAGAAGAAAAATATCAGAACATTTAGAGAACAAAATGTTTACGCATAAAGAATTTAGAAGGCAGATAAACTTTGACAGCTGTGGTTTTCCACGTCGTGACCACCCTAACCAATAAAGATAGCTAGAAATACTGAAGCAGCAAGAATGAACGAGAGAGCAAGACATTGTATAAATAATGGATTTTGAAATTGTTGCTGTGCCAGTTTGGCCAAACTCATGGGAAGGTTGGGCACATTATTTCACATCCTTTACGTTATTTGATGTAAATAAAGTTCAACGTTTATTTGTTACTGCTGTCAGAGTGAAGTCAGTCATCGATCATCGAGATCATTCATCACTTGTCAGTTGTGAACTGTTTTGTCGTCTGTGAGGAAAACGTTATCTTAACACCATCAAACAGAACTAAGCTGCCTACTGTTCAGGGAAGAGATCCGAATCCACTGTACAATCAAAACAAGGTAGAAGTAGGGCATAATAGACAACCATCACCAACGGCCACACTATTACTATTACTGCTGCTACTAATACTAGCACTACATCAGCTGCTACCATGGCACCTAATCTACCAATAATCTGCTATCATCAACAAGCATTACGAGACCCCCACCAGACTCCTGTTTTTTTGTCGCACCACCCTGATCCTAATATACTGTGTTAGTTTTGGTTCTTGTTTACATACTGTTTTATTATATTGTACAATTCTCTAGGTCTGTCTACTCTCAACACATGTTCCACCGTTATGAATGAATCACATGTTTGCAAATAATCAAATACTAGTTTTCTCTGTTGTTCATACTTCCTACATTTTAGTAGGAAATGCTCTTTGTTATTTTCTTCCAGACACTTTGCACAGTAAGATTCTTCTATTCTAAAATAGCCCATTCCCAGCTACAGTCTAAGATTTTTCTTTGCATTTATGATGTATGCAACAATGCACAGATTACTTGCTTAGTGGTTGATCGCAAGGTTGAGTACATGGATGATGGATTAAAGTTAAAGACAAAAGGCAAGATGTCAGACGGGCCATCTTCCTAGTTCTCAACCTTTGTAAAATAAAGTTAGCTCATTCGTTCGTTCGAACGATTCTATTCTTCTGATATGTCATTTGATTTTTCACTCTGTTCTGCAAGCAAAATAAAAGAAAATGAAGAAGAAAATGGCACAACAGTTGATTTCTTTTTTTTTTTTTTTTGCTTACGCCCGCTATTGCTCGAGGCGAAATCTCAGGTTTATGTCTAACCTGAGATGGATTTTTACGTGAGTATCCCTTTTTTTCTTGTACAGAGACAGGTGTCCCTCGCCATTCAGGAAGATACTCGCCGATTTCGGAGGTACCCATTAGAGCTGGGTTGGCTCAGGAGCAGCCAGTCCCTGGTCGACGACATTTCTTCAAATGTTCTTGCCAGGGCTCGAGTTAATCCAGTCCAAATCCCGGTCGACGAAAAATATTCAAATGTCCTCGCCCGGGTTTGATCCTGGGTCACCCGGTCGCCAGCGCAGTTTGGTAACCACTACACCAGCGCGGCTCCCTACAACACAACACTACAATTGATAACAACTCACCTTTCAAATTTAGCGCCATAGCTGCTTCAGTGACCGGCCAACCAAAAGGTTGAGGATCGAGGTCCTTCACGATGGGGTGACGAATCATGATAACTTGACTCTTCTCATTGGCTACTTGACGTGCAGGTGGCGACTCCTGTCGGAAACCTTCCGGGAAAATTGGTTCTTCTTGTGTGAACCTAGCACCTTGTTATCAAAGAATACAAAAACAATGCAAAGCTGTTAAACAGAAGCAGCTGTATCGAGGTTTAATTAATCATTAAAGGTAGTTTTATGGGTAGTATCTTTGGAAACATGATGAATATAACTAAGAAGTGTATTCATTCACGCATTCATTCTACGCTTCAGCTGCATGAGAAGCGAGTCCTTCAATAAATCTTTGCTAGGCCTTTCTGTCCCGTACCATCCGGTCCATATCTTTCAATGTCTTCTTATCCTCTTCGTGTTTTTCACAAGTTTCTTCTCGATGTGTTTTTCTGTCTCACTCCATTTCTCTTATACTGGGGCTTCCATAACAAGGACTGCCTTGAAACGCTTTCAATATCCCATTGATTGGCCGCGTCTTCTTTTCACTTTTTGTTCACTTGTCATGTCACTGCCATTTTGTCCTACCATTTCAATCCTTCTTTTTTAAACGCGTACCTGTATGTGAAAATCTGTAACTTTCTTGTAGTCAATTGTGTTGTTCTCCGTGCTTCAGGGTCACCGAATAGAACTACCTTGATATTTGAATTGAATTTTTGTTGTTGCTGTGATGGACTTGATTTCTCTTGATTTAAATATATTTCCCAACGCACTGAAAGCCCCTCTTGCATTCTTATTTTGATGTCTCTTTCTGTCGCTCCAACGTTGTGTATATTGCTACCAAGATATAGTTGTTAGTTCATATTTTCATAGGAACGTTCCTCCAGGTATATGTCGTACAGATAGGTTGTGAGTTATGTGTGGCCCGTCTGAGTAGAGTGGATGGTGATAGGTACGTGAGAAAGGTGTGAGAAATAGATTTCACGGGTGGTAGCTTAAGGAAAACGATACGTCTCTGGAATGAGTAAGTTTCTCTATTCCAGCCTATCTATACGACTGTAATTTAGTACAAGACAACCTTGCCCTCCTCATACATATAAATATAAGTTTAACTACACATACACACACACACACACACACAGCTATGTGACAACAAGACACACAAACGTGAAAAAACTAAGGTTAAATGGGTATGGGTCTGACCAACACACAAAGTTAAGTTTCTTTGTTGTTTATTATCATTAAACTTGACAACACCAATTATCTAAAGAAAAGATCAAACAAATCAGATTTACATACATATGAAATTTAAAAAATAGATGCGCCCTCCCCCTATGGAGAAAAGAACCCAAAGTTAATAACCCAAAGGTCGAAGGTTAGCACTATGATACAGAGCAGACAGTAGAATAAACAAAATCTTACTCTATAGGTACAGTAAAGTAAACAAATAAGGCAAATCCAGAGTTGGTAAAATCTCTGTAACAAAGAAAAATATTCACTCTCTCTTTCAAACAGTGGCCACTCTCTCACTCTTACCTCCTATGAGATATTCCTCCGCGTACAACAATCCAGTCAATCCCCACATTGGCCCCAGTTCATCCTCTAACAACAACTTTTGAGGGGAACGCCAAATCTGGTAGTTTTTCTAGCTAACAAATGTTACTGTGAATAGTCGATATAGGAACGTGTTCTTGTGGTTCACAATTAAAAAAAGAGGCAAATACTTCCAGTATTAGAATACGTCTGGTTGCAAAAAATGTTACAATGATAAATGATGATAATCCTATCGGCAGACTCTATGTTAAAGTGCCGATTCTGAAACAGCGTAAATTTCTGGATGCTTCGCTTGAATACGACTGTCAGAAGTCAGGAATAAATGTTATCTTTTGTACACCCCAGTGGGCTGATAAAATTGAAAAATAATGCTGGGTTTGGTAAGCCCAGTTAAATTACTTTTAGTGTCAGAACTGTTCTCATGTATCTTTGGGCGCGTACACACTTATAAAGAAGATCGGTACCGCTCAAACCAATTTGAGGCACAGGTAACTAACACTAAAATTTCCCAGACCAAAACAAACAAAAGAAAAGACCGCTGGACCCTCTATATCAGGTCTGCTAGGAATATAAAAAAAAACTTTATGGAAAAATGCTACTATTTATATATATATACATATATATATATATATATATATATATATATATATATATATATATATATATATATATATATATATATATATATATATATATATATATACATAATATGCACACAGACGGGGACAAGACAGTCTTTTATCCACTCCGTCAGTCATGATTAAAGTTAAATGGCCCAGGTGTTTTCTTTAGCCTACCCTATCGTGCGTCGCTTAGCGAGTGTAGGTTGGATTGAGTTATACGACTCTCCCCCCCCCCCCCCTGCTCGCGGTTAACGATCAGCGTACAGTGTCAATTATCATAAACTATCGCCGGTCGTTAAGTAGCTATTAATTTGGTCGGCGTCTGATAGTTTAGTTGTATGATGTTAAATAATAGGCACTTATAATAAATTGCACAATGAAATAAAGCGTGAATTCTTTTCTGTCACTATCAGTCGCGCCTAGCATTTAAACCAGTCAGCTAAAACCGTCTCTTCTTGTGTGAGAAAGCGTGTGGTGAAAATTAACATTATAACTGAACATCTGGTATGAAATAGCTACGCGTTATTTGATTTCACTAGTTTTAACAGCTAGAAAATCTAAGTGAATTATAATGGTAAAAGCTAACACTTTTAATTGGTAAAAGCTAACACTTTTAAACACGTAAGCACTAATTTCTATTGCCAGAAATCAGAATGAAAAATCCCCACGAATTGCTAATAACACATTTAACAAAATGGTTCTAGAACTGCGTGCTTAGACTATCCAAAAATTCTGAGTGACGCTGATGGCAGGTTTAGGAAACCACAGTTTATATATCATTATATTTCTCTGATCTATAGATGTTGTTAATTTTCTCGCTAGTGTGTGTAACGGAGAATCAGAAACGGAGTTACAAGATAACGGCTCACAGGTCGCTCTGTCTGGCGTTGCTAACCGACATAAGAAGAATTCTTACGTCTAACGGGTCTCTAGAAGATTTTGCCCGTCAGACTACTTCAAAGCGTACTCAGGGAATTTTGGATTTCCCTTCGTAGACTTCAAAAGATTCTGTTTTTCACGTGCGGTTTGTCAGGTATCGTATGATTGACAGATTACCTCGCGTGAAAAGACGAGGTAAACAAACCTGATTCGCTACCTGTTATGACGGGCAGGTCACGAAAGTTTGTAAACACTTCGTTTGCTTGAGTTCCAAGAGAAGAGGCGGGGATGAACAAAAGTAAGCTTTTGTGAGTAAAGACAGGCATTAAATGCATGGTTTTAGCTAGCAAATCATAGAGCGCTACGGGGTCGCAAAGACTGTCAGATTACTGATGGCTCTTTTTCCATTATACGTCACAGTATATTTGCTAAATTTATTTCCATAATCTTTGTCTTTTCCCAACGTATTTCCGGATACGGTTGCAGTGACTACTTATCATGTATTTATATGTTGTCTTACAAGTGTTTATAAGTTTGGGACAGAAGAGCCAAGTCAACTGAGAAACCTGGATTTTCTAGCTGTTATGTAAGTCTCCATGTCTTTTTTCAAAGGGCTAAACCGATCTTTCAACGCAGAACATTATTTAAGCGCAACAAAGGTCGGTACGTGCGTTACTCGAATGTCTTTAATGATGCAAAGAAAGCTTAAGATGACCTCTCTCACTAGGTATGACGTAAAAGGCTACCATGCACTTATTTTGGCTGCCTACAATAACAATTTTAACAAAATTCCCTGAAGAAAACGTCAAATTTAGGAAGACTTGAAACTCGAGATAACGACTAACAGCTGCTGCGGATACTACTACAACTACAATAATAATACAAAAACAACAAGAACAAATGCTAGTACTACTACCACTACTACTACTACTACTTCTACTATTAATACTATTACCACCACCACCACCACCACCATCACTGCCACCACCACCATTATTACTACTACCACCACAATTACTACGAGTCTGTCACAAAACGGTTTGTGAGCTCTCATGTCCACTCTGGCAGGATTGCATTACATTCCTGTTCGAGTGATATTTTGTTATTTCTCTCTCCCCTGTAATTATTTGTCAACACAGCAAACTCATCCGAAAGTCAATGTTTACATAACTTTCACACTTCAATTCGCCGGTCCATCTCTGAGGGACTAACTGAGTCACAAAAACGTGACGGTCCCACATTTGATCCCAAGTGAAAGGCTACAAACGGTGTTTGTACAAGATGGGAGTAATCCTTTACAATTCTACAGAATAATAGACTTGCATGTTGGAGGTGCGGATAAACCACGAAATGTCCAGACAAGACGGCCAAATTGCGCCGAGCCATAGTCTGATAACGACGGTTGAATTACGTGGGATAGGCAAGTCAGATAATCCCCCAATCTGGGAGGACATGATGTAGTGCGAGAGACGTAACTTGACCAAGTAATAGTCGGATGTTTACAGCCCAATTTTAGAAAAGTAACGTTTAAAATTTTGCACTAGATGAGTCATGCAAAATATTTCATCATAAAGTTGCCATAAAATTTAAACGTTCAATTAAGATTGGCTGATACTTTGAGGCGCGAATAACAATTGCGTCGATTGGGCGTTTGTCGCAACAGCCCGGAAATGCGGGGGATGAAAACTTGCAATATAATCTGACGATTTTTGCAAATGTAGTTCACTGTGAGAATCGCTTTCCAAGACGACTACCAGACCTTGCCAGAGTAAAGACTGTGAGAATCAGACTTCCATATATCAGACCGGACTTTTGTTGGAGTATTTTGAAGGACTTAAACAGCCCAGGAAAGCTCTATCATTATAATAAGGCAAACCGGGATCAGAGGAAACTGAAAGCCCGGAGTCATATTGGGAATTCATTGTTAACATAACAACATCACCAAAACGTGTAAAAGGCGTAGTTAAGTGCCTTTATTTCTCTGAACAAACAGTCGGTGAGCCAAGAGTGGCGTAAATTGAGCATTTCACATTCTATATTTTTCATTACTAAAGTATGAGTTAATATGTATATATTGCCATGTGAATATTAATATGTGAAAATTGCTAGTGGATGTCCAAGTCATTTAAGGATGGCAACCTCGGCATATAGAATGATGATTTCATGAACCAACACTGAAAAGGCTGGTGACTGCTTTATTGCTAACTTCTTGAAGAGAACTAAAAGCATAGACAGTCCCCAGTTCCATATGGAGCAAAGAGGGAAAGATGAAAGAAATGATGTACATTGTAATTATAATATTTACATTTTCAAACCAGTGTAAATGTCTATATAAACATATTCACTTTAAAATTAATGAAAGTTTCAAAGCTTTTCAACCAGTGTAGATGGAAAGATGGAAAGAATATTTCTTAGAACTCCTTGATGGTGAGCAAGGTCAAGCATCAGAAATGATAACCACTAGCACAGAAAAGGAAACAAATGGTGATGAAGAGGACATAAAGATGGAAGAACTGAAGGCAGAACTGGAGAAAATCAAGATGGGCAAAGCAGCAGGGCATGATGGTATAACACCAGAAATCGTTAAGTACAAGGGAGTATCAGGCGACCTATTACTCTTAAGGGTCCTAAGGGTGCAACAAGACCATACCAAAGGACTGGGAGATTGCCATCATAACACCAATATTCAAAAAGGGTGACAATCGACAGTGTGGAAACCATAAAGGCATATCCCTTCTCAGTGTCCCTGGTAAAATCTACTCTAGAATCCTAGAGCAGAGACTCCGACGCCTAGCGGAGCCACAATTGGTTGAGGTCCAATGCGGATTCCAAGCAAACCGAAGTACTCAAGACCTAATCTTCACACTCAGACAGCTGAGTGAAAAGGCCCTTGAGTATAAGAGTGAGATCCATCTTTGTTTCATAGATCTGGAAAAGGCATTTGACAGGGTCCCCTGGAGCAAACTTTGGGACTATTTGGCAAGGAAGAACATTCCAGCACCTCTGATTCATGCTATACAGAGCTTCTACAAGTCTTGCAGAAATTATGTGAGGACAGCAAACCATAAGTCAGAAGAGTTCAGGACCACCACTGTTGTAAGATAAGGTGATATCCTGTCACTTATCTTTTCATACTCCTCATGGACGATGTTATCAAGTCATGTAAGGAGAGAACAAGAAAGTATTCAGTGGGGTACTGGAAGATGAGACAGGTATGTATTTCAGAGCTGGCATTTGCTGATGATGTTGCCCTGATTGCTTAATCAGAGGCACATCTCCAATCCAACCTGCAAGTCTGGAAGGAAGAGCTGGAGAAGAGAGGGATGGTCATAAGTAACTCTAAAACAAAATCCATGGTGATATCACGAGAAGAAAGAAAACATCAGATTAAGCTGGGAGAACAGGTCCTGGAGCAGGTCGACCACTTTAAATATCTCGGAGCTATTATAGACCGAAAAGGAGGCATCAAAGAAGAGTTAGCCACTCGAAAAGCAGCAGCTGGGAGACTTTTTTAGGCCATAAATCGAGGATTCCTCAGCAAGAGAGAGGTTGGTAAGAAAACGAAGATGGCTGTATACCGCACACCTTTGTCCCAGTCTTGACATATGGATGCGAGTCATGGGCAATGACTACAACCTATAAAAGCCAGATCCAAACCTCAGAAATGAGGTATCTGAGGAAGGTGGTTGAAGTAACAAGAAGAGACATGGTCCGCAACCAGACGATACGTCAAGGCCTAAAATCCCACCCCCTGCAGACCCAAGTAAAACAGTCCCAACTAAGATGGTTTGGCCATGTCTGCAGAATGAGAGAAGATCGGCTACCCCGATAAGCATGGGAAACAAAGAGCCAGGGATCCAGACCCCCAGGACGACCCAGAGTCCGCTGAGAGGACAACATTAGACAATCTTTGAAGGACCGAGGACTAGAATGGAACCAGGCCAGGAGGAAGACAGCCGATATGATAGTCAGGCGCTCTCTCTTCCAAACCTCTACACCTCACGGTAGAAGGGGAACGACTAAGTAAGTAAGTAAGTAGATGTAAATGAAAACATATTCAGTATATATTGTGAACATTTGTCAACCAGTGTAGATATAAATGTAAACATATTCTATTTATACTATTAGCCTTTTCACTTGAATGTAAAGTAAATATAAAGCTATTCAATTTAAATGTAAAGAAAGTTTTCTCTCGAAGAGATTAAGCTTAGTTCTTATCGAGGGTATAGTCTGAGGTAGATAGGATGGTGGAATAGGAAGAGCGGGACACATACGTATGTGTCGGGAAACTCAATACTCAGAGGGTATTCGTTTCTCTTCTTTTACCCTACTTGTTGGTAGTACCAGCTGAGGGTACTAATCTATGGAACAAAGTGAGGGTAGAAGAGGCCTGACGTCGAACTAGACAACATCATCAGAGGGTCTTAGAGACGCGGGGCCAGCTTTGCAGTTACTCATCTTACTTGGAATGTGCTGCGGCTTTAATCTTGACCAGAAACGAGACCTTCAGTGACCTATCTGCACAGAACCCAAAAACCCAGAGGGAGAAGAAACTACCATTTGCAGCTTAGTCAAACCTAAAAGCTGCCAAGTGACTTCTTACATAAAACACCCTACCATTACGTGGTGATGAGTATTTTCTGTTAAAGATTATTCAATTTTTTTTAAACTGTTAAAACTTAGTTGATTATTAAATCCGTTATTTGTAAATACACAAATTTAACGTCGGTTTAATCATTTTGAATGCACTGCATGTTTGTCTCAGTCAATTTACTAAAAACACTCTAAACAGAGCTATACCAGAATAATAAGAATTCCACTAAGTAAATCAGGGTGGGGGGCTTGAACGAGCTGAAATTAATTATTGCTTAATTCTTCATAAAAGGCGGCGGATCAGATATAAGTTAACAATTGCCCTGCCCAAAACAGCATTGTTCTTTACTGCTGAAATATATTATGAACACGCCCTTCAGATTGAAGCATTATTATCTACAACTCTGCCATGAGTAATCTTGTGCGAAGGTAGACACCTTTGAAGACCCATATTAGATACTCTTGAGTTTTAGCCTTTGTTGGACCACTACTGCAAAGCAGGGTAGACAATTTCGTGACAGAGTCCTACTACCACTACTACTACTACCACCGACACGACTGCTACAAAAGATACAGCTACTACTACTACTACCAGTACTATCACTAGAACTACTACTATTATCAATACTCCTTTGACTATCACTACTACTACCGCCACTACTACTACAATCCCTGTTATTACTCCTATCACGACTACAACTACTACTTGTCACTACTACCGCTACCATCACCATTACTAATATCCCGTTTTTACTACTACTATTACTACTGGTACTACTACTATTTCTACCGCTACCACAACTACTACGACCACTACAACTGCTACTACTACTACAATCACTATTATTATTACTTCTATCACGATTCAACTAGTAATATCACTACTACTACCACCACCATTCCTAAGATCCTACTTTTACTACTTTTACTACTACTACTTTCACTACTACCACCTACACCATCACTCCTACTACTTTCACTGTTACTATCGCTATAACTACCAATTTTGATACCACTTCCTCTAATACCACTACTACCACTATACTACCATTATTAATACTACTACTATCATTACTACAACTATCACTTCTACTAATACTTTCATTACTATAATTACGACGACGACGACAACAACACCAACAACTGGTACTACAGTAGTAGTATAGTAGGGAAGTTTCGGTTAGCATTGTGCAGGATGCGCGTGACTTTTATATAGTAAAATATACCGATCGATAGTGCAGGATGCGTGTGACTTTTATATAAGGACATACTCCGATCGATAATGGCGGCGTGTGTTAGTAAGTAGGATGTATTATATATGACTCAGCAGTGTGTTGTTATGTTTCTTTATTCATATATATATATATATATATATATATATATATATATATCTATATATATATATATATATATATATATATATATATATATATATATATATATATATATATATACACAGTAGAACCTCCATAGTTGACAGCCTCTACATTGACCACCTCTCGAAGTTGACCACATTTTCATAGACCGGACACGCACCACATGTACTCAATAGAAGACGACCTCTATAAGTTGACCACCTCTGTAAGTTGCATCTTAACCACTTGGACTATGACACACAATAGTAATTTACCCTCTATTGCTTGACAAGTTTTAAAAAAATCAGTGTCTTTAAATTTTGTCGGCACAGGCTTTCTGACCGCTTTTCGAATGATGCTTGCCGACAAAGAAAATTAACCTAACCTCTTTGATTTTTTCGCAAACATCATCATCATCATCAGTTGCCATCTCCACAACGAAGGTTGGCTGTAATGGATCTCCATCTTCTTCTGTCTCTTGTTTTGGTGGTACACTCTGATAGATTCTTTCCCGTCCATCTCTTGATGTTATCTTCCCACTTATAGCGCTGTCTTCCCCTTGCACGTTTGCCTTCACCTCTCCCTTCTGTTATGGTCTTTTGCATGGTGTTATGCCTTTTTATGTGGCCAAAGTATTTTAGCTGCCGAACTTTGACCTCTCTCATTAGTTCTCTTTTCATACCTAGATTTTCTAGGACCTCCTTATTTGTTTTCATCTCTTTCCATGCCCCATTCTTCTATATATCCACATTTCAAGAGCCTCAATTCTTTCTTCCAAATGCTTATTCATCATTATGTTTCTGCACCATACAGAAATGCTGAATATATATATAACACTTTATGGTTCTCAGTTTTAATTTATGAGATAACTGTTTGGATGTCAGTATAGGTTTCATGTTGTTGAATGTAGCTTTGGCCATTCCTATTCTCTTCTTGATTTCTGTTTCACATCTGCCATCTTCTGTTATTATATGACCAAGATATACGTAGCTCTTGACATGTTCCAGGATTTTCCCATTTACGCTTATCTTTAATGTGGGTTTATCGTCTGTTTTACTAATTATCATAGTTTTTGTTTTCTCAATATTAATGTCGAGTCCATATTCATGACTTATACTGTTCACTTGCTTCACTAGTTCTTGTAACTCCTGTTCGCTTTCAGCTAACAACACGGTATCATCTGCATATCTAAGGTTGTTTATTGACCTTCCACTGATGTTCAGTCCTGGTATTTCCTGTATCTGTTTGATAATTTTTTCGGTGTATAAATTAAATAGGCAGGGGGACAGCACACAACCTTGTCTGACACCTCTTTTTATGTCTATGTATGGTGAATAATTCCTTCCCGATCTTACTGTGGCAGTTTGCTCACAATAAAGGTTACTGAGCATTCTTATATCTTTTCCATCAATACCTATGTCTTTGAGGCATTCAATTATTTTCTCATGATGGATTCTGTCAAAAGTCTTTTTATAGTCAATGAAGCACATATACATTTTCGCAAACATGCAGTATAAAAAGACCAACTTCTAAGCAAAATCTTCATTCTTGCTATGACTGCCCTGCCGGTTGATAGTAATTCAACTACAAAACTGTAAGTTCTCTCTCAGACTGTGTTTTATACACTTTATCGTTGACAAAATTAACCTAACATTTTGTTGGCCCAAAGGAAAGAACTCAAGGAGCTGACAATGAAGGAAAAGGTTGATCTTCTACATTTTCTGGAAAGCAGCAGCCAAAGAAAGACGGCAGAACATTTTGGGGTTAGCAAGACCACAGTTAGCAACATCCAAAAACGTAAACATGAGTACTTGTAGAGATGTGGTAAGGAAAGCGGAGATCTACAGCGGAAAAGGAGGAAAACTCCACTAGATGAGTTCAATGAAGCCACATTAAACTGGTTCTAACAAATGAGGGCAGTTAACGCCCAAATCTCCGGGCCGATGATTCAAGAAGTTGCTAAAAAATTCGCAAGGGAATTCGGGGTGGCAGAAGATTTCCAAGCATCAAGTGGTTGGCTCGAGAAATTTAAACTGCGACACGCGATCTCCCAGAAAGTGTTATGTGGTGAATCCAATGAAGTTCCAGTAGAAGCTGTGGAAGAAATCATCAAAAAGTTTCCTTACTTCGCCAGAGGCTTCAAAGACCACGACATCTTTAATGCTGACGAATGCGGACTCTTTTTCACGGCGATCCCTGACAGGAGCCTCGCCATGAAGGGTGACAAATGTAAGAGCGGAAAACTTTCCAAAGAACGTTTCACAGTTATGCTTTGCTCTAGCTTAACCGAAGAGAATCTAAAGCCTTTGGTGATTGGTAAATCGGCAAAGCCACGCGCATTCAAGAACCTGAAGCCCGAAGACCTCCCCGTCACTTTGAGATCAAACAAATCCGCATGGATGACTGGCGCCCTATTTGAGGAGTGGGTAAGTGGGTAAGGGGCATCGACCGAGAAATGAAGAAGAAGAAACGGTCTATTCTACTGACAGTAGACAACTGTCCTGGCCACCCACAAGTGGAACATCTCACAAACGTGACACTGACATTTCTGCCTCCAAACACGACCTCATAAACCCAACCTCTTGATCAAGGCATCATCAAAACATTTAAAATGCACTACCGGGCTCAGCTCCTGCAGTGGTTCATTACTAAAACACAGATCTGTGGTCCGCCTGTGGAAGCAACTTCATCCGCTGCATCAGTTAACGCTCTGGATGCTGTCCTCTGGATCAGTTCTGCTTGGAATAAAGTTCAGCCGGAAACGATACAGAAGTGTTTCAAGAAATGTGGATTTGACACAACCCAAGAGCATGACGTTTTAGCCACATCGGACAGTCCATCGCGAATGGCAGAATTCGAAGGAGTAGATTTTGAAGGTTCTGTTGCAATGGATGATGAGGTGGCAACCTGTAATGAACCTGACCCAGAAGGAATTATCCAAGCGATATTGACCGAAGTACAGACAAGCATAATAGTGCATGAAGCAGCTGGTGAAGTTGAAGAAGCAAGTGACGATGACACAGAAATTGCAGAGACTCCAAAAGAAGAGGCTGTCAGGCATCTGATAATGCAGTTGAAGTCATTTACTGTGAAAAAATGCCCAGGTATGTTGAGTGGTGTAGCCAGCGTTGAGAGTGCATTCTCCACTTATGTTTGTAATAAGATTAAGACACAGACCAAGATTGACTCCTGATAAAACAGATGTTGATGATTTGATTTGATGTTGTGATTATGTATGATTTCGTATGATACTGTATTCTCCAATATAAGCTGTTCAAGGAAGTAAAGTATCAGAACAATAGGCCTCGTTCCGTATGTTGCCCACCTTCGTATGTTGACCGATTTGCTACAGTCCCTTGGGTGGTCAACTTATAGAGGTTCTACTTTATATATATATATATATATATATATATATATATATATATATATATATATATATATATATATATATATATATATATATATATATATATATATATATATATATATATTTTACAACATGTAGACAACATTTATACAAATGCCAAGGGTTTTAAATGTAGTTTGTAATAAATATATTTAATGATCTCTTTTAAAAGAATACGAAATATCAATCTAAATCTCTAGTTTCAGACGCTTTGTAGCTCTTTGCTTCTGGTTCGGTGGTGGTGGTTGTAGATTAAAGACATCATTATCGTCCGGGTGATTGTCTATGGAATATTGGTTGATAACAACTGGAGTTGTTGTAGTGGTACAAGCAGGACTGGGGTTGTTACAAGTAATAGGGCAGTAACCTGTGGGTGGTAACTGTAGTCGGTCAAATTCGGCGAGGATTTCGCCTTGTAAAGCCAGCAGATGTTCAAATTCAGGGCGAGTCAACGTAATGCCGATTTTGGTAGGAAACTTCAGATATGATTCCCCAAAGTATTTTCGCACGTGTAGTAAAGGCTGACCTCTGTAAAAACTTACAGACGCGACATTTAGTTCACTCTCCAACGGTTTAAGTTGTTGGGTGAATGTAATTACATATTGATACGGGCTCTGGTAAACAGGGTAGTTTTCTTTATTATTTATATTATATCACGAGTAATAAGTCTACTCATGCCAATGTCCATCTAGTGGTATTTAAGTGACCCCGCACACAGCCGTGTTCTCCAACATAAAAAATACTGTCAAAGGCCAGGCTGAGCAATTCCAAATAGACAGTTTATTGAACACAACGAGGCTCCGTAGAGATATATGTCATATGCAGACTAGATTATGGCGTCAACTAGACAGTCCTTAGTGTCGCTGTACAGTCTGCAACTGGAACAATGTCGATGACATTTTCATTCATTTTTAATAAAGTTCAAACACTCACGTTCTTTTACCGCTAGTTATGAAACCGGTTCGATGGTCGGCGCAAAACTTCGCGAGGAAACCATTGATCGTATACTTTATAAAATTCCGTTAGCATAGAGAGTCGAACGGCGTCGGGTATGTATAGACAGACGCACCATGCGGTTTAAATCCCACATTTGTCCCGCCCTGCGCTTGTTGTGTAGTGCGAACCTCCAAAAAAGTGTGTTTGTCTAAGGTGTTGTGATGTTTGGTGAGTCCGTTCGTGCTAGGCTTATCGCACTCGCCGAAAAAGTGGTAGGTTTTACTACATACACATACCATCCCCCTACCTTCGTATTATAGTACCCAGGGGTTCTCTTATCAAATAATTTCACATCGCCACAGCTATTACAACTGTTTTACACTTTGATCTTAGTCAAAAGGCCGAGAAGCGATAATAGATTTTCTGCTGCAGTCCCATGCCTTCTCCTTAATATCGTAAGATTTCACAGGGAAGTAATATTTAACAGATTAAAAATATTTTAATTGCTAAAAGTTAAAGTGGGGAAAAACTTAATAATTATTGTAAATTTATAAACAGCCAAATACGGTTAATACTGCTGTGACACATATCTTTTTGTAGTTTAAAGAAAGTTTCTTTAGGACGTACGGTTATTAAAATTACAAGTATGCCTAATTAATGCCCCGTGCAACATTGGTTATACAATTATTTCCACTTTAATATTAGGAGACGTTAAAATAATAAATTGTTATTTTCATAGTTAGCTTTCTTTGAACACACGAAGCGTTCTTAATGTTACAAGGGAAAACGTTCTTTGCTATTTCAAAATATTACAGCTTTCCCCCTAATTTACGGGCTCCAAACGATTTAACAGACAGTATGGATATATATATATATATATATATATATATATATATATATATATATATATATATATATATATATATATATATATATATATATTTGTACCTATAGGCCTATTACAAAAGTATTAATTTATAATAGGTCCAGTTATATCAAGCTCGAAGCAATTCTACGGTCTAGGCTGGAAATTTCTGCGCGTTAATGCAGAGGTCATGTCTCCCAAATATGGAAGGAAAACATCCGATCCTCTCTCTTCAATGTTTACAAAATAGCTTCTTACATCTGCCCGGACTATTACAACATTTCCGCTCAGGTGTGTCCGACTGATACGTGCGTGTCTGTAATCTGTCCACAGACGGGTAATTTATCGCCCGGCACGCCTTAGGTAAACCCAACGCTCGGTCGCTGACCGGCCCATCTGGGTTCATGACGAATTATAACTGAGAGGAGTGTAAGATGATTTGAAAGTACAAAATAGCTGCTTGATAGCAGAGAAAGAAAAGGGGCGACCACGGAAATTTAGTACGTTAAATAGATGTAACTAAGTATTTGTTCCAGTTATCAAACCGTTATCTAGTTTTTTGTCCTGCGATTTTCAAACTTTAGCAAACACTTTTCTTCCAATCAGCAAAGATGGTCCCAAAATTTTCTCCCAGTCCTGCGCAAATGTTCCAACCTGAAGGTAAATATCTATTCTTCTTTTTCTTCTTTGATCCTTAGCCGCTGACCGTCAAAGCAGTCAGTGGCCATTACGCCTGGTGGCGTCTTGTAAGGCAACAACAAATTTATTTCACTTTGCTCGGTCGGCGGCCATCCTTCGTACAAAGCCCCAACTCTGGTTCATTCTTTGCATCTCTGCCTCCACAGTCCTCCGCCAAGTGGTTTTTGGTCGGCCTCTCTTTCGTTTTCCTTCAGGGGTCCATAGCATAGCTGTTCTTGTGATGGCATCGGGGTCTCTTCTGAGGACATGGCCAACCCAGCTCCAGCGTCTGCCAGCTATGATGGTGTGCATGTCCTCTTGCTTGCTCCGAGTAAGCAGATCTTGGTTGGTGATGGTATTCGGCCAAAAGATTCGGAGAATTTTTCTTAGGCATGTTGTGTGAAAAGACGACAATTTCGACATTTCCTTCTCTGTAACTCTCCAGCTCTCCGCGTCATAGAGAAGCACAGAAAGCACACAACTCTGACATAATCCTAATTTTGTGCTTGTGCTGTACTGAGAGGACTTCCAGATGTTGTTAAGACTAAAAAAAGGCTGTTCTTGCTTTGTTCATTCTGTTGTTGATGTCTTTGCTTGCTCCGCCGTCTGGTGTTACTATGCATCCTAGGTATGTGAAGGCATTTGTCCGTTCCAGTTGCTGATTCCTTACTGATATGGGCTCAGGGCTGCTCACATTGAGCGTCATGACCTCTGTCTTCTTTAGGCTGATGTTCAAGCCCACCTGATGGCAATACTTATTAAGTCTATCCGTTTTTTTCTGGATGTGTTGATGTGAATGTGCTAGCAGTGCAATGTCATCTGCATATTCCAGATCTTCCAATGTAGAAAATGTAGTCCATCGTATTCCTCTTGGATTGCCCTCTGTTGTCTGGCGCATCACCCAGTCTATGACTGTTAAAAATAGAGTGGTTGATAAGGGGCATCCCTGTCGTACTCCTGTCTTCACTTCAAAGGTTAGGTTGCTCTGCCCAATGCTACATGTAAATTTGACATAAAGGCTTTTTATAATTGACACTATGCAGCTTGGAATTCCATAAGCCCTCAGTATTTTCCATAAACTGTCCCTATGTATACTGTCAAAAGCCTTTTCAAAATCAACGAAATTAATGTACAGCTGTCTTTGCCATTCTGAGCACTGCTCTATAATGTTCCTGAGGGTAAATATATGATCTACACATCTTCTGTTCTTTCTAAATCCTGCTTGTTTTTTTCTCAGTTTGTGGTCTACTGCTTTTGAGATTCTCTGTATTATTATCCTGCCTAGTATTTTGCTGGGAACTGAGAGAAGAGTGATTCCTCTCCAATTATTGCAGTCTGCAAGATCTCCCTTCTTGGGCAATTTGACAATTATTCCATTTCTCCACTCTGTTTGTGTTGTCCCTGTTTTCCAGACTTGTGCAAATAGTGGTTCTAATAGTTCTGCTGCTAGCTCTGGGTCTGTCTTAAATAGCTCTGCATTTAAGTTATCATGACCAGGAGCTTTTCCATTCTGTAACCCTTTGATTGCCGTGGTGATTTCTTCTTTTCGTGGGATGTCTGTATTAACATCTAGATCGTTTTCAGCCTCAGGCACATTCAATTGTGTCTCTGGTGGTTTCTTCTTCAGAGTTTCTGTGAAATGCTCTGCCCATCTTCTTTCCTGTCCCTCTACTGTCGTGATGAGATTTCCGTGCTTATCTCTTAATAATGTAATATTGTTTGCACCTCGTTTTCCACTGATGATTTTAGTTATTTTGTATACTGTGCTTTGTTCATTTCTCAGTGCTGCCTCTTCTACCTGTCTTGCAAGGTCATCCAGAAATGTCCTTTTGTTAGCACGGATTTGACGTTTAACTTCCTTGTCCAGCTGACTGTACTGTTCACTATATATTGCCTTTAACCTGGGAGACTTAGCTTCTGTTTTCTTTCTTTTCGTTTCCTTTCTCATCGTTCTGGTGTTTAAAGTTTCTGGTGTTATCCAGTCTTGCTTCTTCCTTTCCTGGAATCCCAAGCATGACTTGCTACTTTCCTTGTATATTGTTGAGATGGTGTTGAATCTCTGGTCAACATCATCGGTCTCTGTTCTTTCCTGGCTTTTGACAATCTCATATCTTCTCTTTACGTCGACCACGAAAGCTTTTCTGGTGAGGGGATCCTTCAGTTTCGTGATGGTGTATCTTTTCTGTTTGACTGCAACTGGTCCAGCAGCTCTGAGTTTCACTTTCAGTCTTGCTACTACTAGGTGATGATCACTTCCCACATCTGCGCCTCTTCTTACTTTCACGTCTTGTAGTGCATGTCTCCATCTGCCATTGATCATTATGTGATCTATCTGATTTCTGTCTCGTCCGTTTGGTGATTCCCATGTTAACTTGTGCACTTCCTTGTGTGGAAAAAGTGTTCCTCCAATGACCAGGTTGTTAGTACTGCAGAAGCTTATTAATTTGTCCCCATTCTCATTTGCTGTTCCACTGCCGCATTTCCCCATTACTCTTTCGTTATGATTATTGTGTGCTCCCACTTTCGCATTTAGGTCTCCCATTACTATAATGAGATCGTACCTGGGTGTAGTTTCCATTTCTTTTTGTACCTGTTGATAGAACTCGTCCTTGATATCTTCATCGCTGTCGTTTGTTGGTGCAAAGCATTGTATAACTGTGGTGTTGGTGAACCTCCCTCTCAGTCTTGCTCTTATCAGTCTGTTGTTAATGGGTTTTCATTCCAGTAAAGACCTTTCCATTCCTTTCTTCAGGATAATGGCTACACCTTCGTTGTGCAGACCATCCTCTCTGCCAGAATAAAGTACTGTTTCCCCTGTAGCTGTTTTTATTCTCCCCTTATCTTTCCATCTGCTCTCGCTTATTCCCAGGATATGTATCTTGTAGTTCCTCATCTCTGCTGTGATTTGTCTCAGCTTTCCTGCCTCATTCATAGTTCTGACGTTCCAAAAATCAATTCTGGTTTCGTGTTTTGCGGTCGGGGCATCCGTTTTCATGCCAGTGGCTTCCTTTCGGCTTTCACCCCTGTCAGTCATACGAGCCTGAGACTCCGGATGTCCATCCCGCAGCAAAGTTTTTCCATTTAATGTTGTTTCCGTAACATGTGCGATTTTTTACATAGACAGGGGTGTCGACCCTGTGCTAAAACCCCCAGCCTGGAGGACCAGAGAACCAGCTTTTGTCTGACCCCTACCCACGCAGACCAGTCCAGCTTGGTTGAACCTACCAGGAGTAAATCTCCCACTGGCATAGCTCTGGGGATTGTCAGGGTACACAAGCTGCCATACCGCTACAAGGTATAGGTACCATTGATGGCATCAGTAGGTAAATATCTATTTTTTATCAAGTTTATGTATAAAAAAAATAAAAATACAAGATCAAAAGGACATAAACTTGTTTCTCTTGTATCATTAAAATATTTGCGTGTAGTAATAGACAACTAAAGACAATTACTGATTGTCTGCTTGAGAAAGACACTGCAGTCGATAAATCAACAAGCTAAGGTTGCTGAAATATGGCATCAAACTTAAGAATAGCAGAGATAGGCAATGCGAGGATGTATCCATCGTGTAAGCAACCAGTACGCTACAGAAACAGTTAGCATTCATACCCTTCGACATTTGCTACGGGAGACTGAGCATCTATGCTTTTTCCCAGAGTGCAGTGAGGTCGGTTCTGATCAACAATAACGTTTACATATTCTTCATGTCCAACCATATTTATCAGTTTAACTAATGCTATGTAGGAATACCAAGGATTTAAATTTTAAAATTATTGAAACCACTAATGTTCATTTACTCTTTTGATTGAAGATTCTGACCCATCTTGCATAGTCAGATAATTAACATTCAGACATGTCATATTTAACATCAGAAACAACATCAGATATTTATTACGATTTTCGGTTCTTGTGCGTTTATTCACCGGTTAAATCAAATTCTGGAAATTTATTACCAAAACTGAGAACCGTACTTTTTCTTGACTGAAAAATGTTGATTTCACATTGTGATTTGGGAGGCAAATTAAAAAAAACAAAGCGTTTCTCTTGCATTCATAGTTGACACGCTTACGACAGATCCGCCCTCAAACCCCCCCCCCCCCCGGATTAAAAAAAAAAAGTTTATAAACCAATAGAACGGAATTGAATCAGTTCTACAAGTTAACGGTACAAAGGAAACAAGGGAAATCGCTGCCGTTGCCTTCTATAACTCAAGATCAGAGTCAGGCACCCTTTTACAGCTGGTTTGACTTGCGTGACACATGTTCCCTTCCTCGCTGCCGTTGCCTTCTCTAACTCAGGATCAGAGTCAGGTACCCATTTACTGATTGCACAGGTGTTAGGCGACTTCTCTGTGAACTTAAAACAGCTTTCGTGTGTGAGAAAATTTGTTCACATGTATAAGTTGACCCAAAAGCCGAAAGTAGAGCAAATGCAACTTTCTTCAAACAGGTGAACGCTTCAGGCAGGGATGTCCAGCAGTTGAGGATTGCAGCTGACTTTGTCAAGCAGCTTCCTTCAAGAGTTTTTCGCAATTCTACAAATTTTATCGTCCATAACTCTGATGCCTTGAATTCGATGTGTTGCATTTCAAAATTGTCAACATCCATCCACTCGAAAAGAGAAAGGTCAAATGGGATGTTAGTATGATCAATTAAGTCGGGCTTGATGAGGTAAGAAAACATGGGCCCGTGAATTTTGAAGTCTTGACCTCGTTTAGCAAACTCTCCTTTGAGCGCTTCAACGTACTCCTGAAGCTCATCTCTGTTGACAGTAAATCGATTTGAATGAGCCTTTACGTTTGGAAAGTACGTGTATGTGTTAGTGGTAATATCTCTGCAAAATGTGTCTAATTTTGACGCAAATCCTTTCCAGTGCTCAAAAAGATCAAGTACTGTTTGACCCTGCCCTTGTAAACGCAAGTTTAATTCATTCAGATTTGTAGTTATGTCAGCCAGAAACATCAGCTTGCACAGCCAGTCCTCGTCCTTCCATTCCGGGAAATGTTGTTCTTTTTCATCAAGAAACACCTTGATTGCTTCTAGACATGATACAAATCTGTTCACAACATTACCTCGACTAAGCAAACGAACATTGCTGTACAGCGGGAGGTCCGCATATGCGCTCTCCATTTCTTGTAGAAGAAACTTGAATTGCCTGTGGGTCAATGAAGAGCGAGAAACTATGAAGTTAACTATCTTGACAACAGTTTCCATTACAGAGTTCAAGGATAGTGACGAAATCTTCGCACACAAACTCTCCTGGTGTATAATGCAATGGAAGCTCAATACTTGACGTCCAATACGATCCTCAAGAAGTTTAACAAATCCTTTGTTCTTTCCGACAAATGCAGGGGCGGCATCAGTAGTAACACAGAATATTTTATTCATGTTAATGTTCTGATTTTCGAAATAGCTTACAAATGCAGTTATAATGTCCTGTCCCTTGGCTGCACCATCAAAAGGTATCAAGCAGCACAGTTCTTCATAAATACGGTCGAGGTCACAATATCTCGCAATTATAGCTAGGCGCGTCACGTCATTCACATCGACACTTTCGTCAAGAGCGACACTAACTACAACAGCTTGTTGTAACCCGGTTGTTTGTTTTACCGTTACATTTTCAGCCATACTCCGAGACAGTATTGTTTCTTTATTTGGTAAATCACTAAACAAAATTTCAGCACTGCTCAAAAAAGTTTCCTTGATGTATTCTCCATCTGTGAAAGATTTGCCCTTCGAAGCCACACACTGTGCAATTTTGTAACTACATTCGGTAGCTTTATTTTTTGGTTCCAATTACTTGACTAAAAATACTACTTTGTTTTTTGTAGCCAGAAACAGCCATACTACTTTGTTTTTTGTAGCCAGAAACAGCCATTTTTATGGCTTCACTTTTCTCCTCAGAGTTTTTAAACATGGACTGATGTTTGGTTTGATAGTGTCTTTGTACACTTGACGTACGGCACATGACACTTTCATAACATAAAGCACAAACAGCACGATACTTTTGTTGTATGAATCCATATTCGTTTGTCCAAAAGTCTTGAAACGAGCGTATATCAAGTTTTTGTCTTTTTTGAGTCATTTTAACGGCACCGTATTACTTAATAACAACACCAACTTTTGTGCTGCGGTCAACGGACTGTACGGGCATGAGTATGCGACAGCCGGGAGAACTGTAGAGATGGTGGTAGTCGGGAGAGAGGGGAAGGATAGGACGGAAATATAACTTCGTCGAGTTCAGTCATTGTTGCTCCAAACTCACACTGGGAGTCAAAAACTGCGAGCGAAAACGAAATAAATACGCTCACCCAGGCGCTAGCCAGACACTATTGCGTAATTATGATATTACGTCTCCGCTTGCCCGTCAAAATTCGCTTGGGATTCTTTTCAAGAATCTCATCCTGCAAATTTGCTGCAGGCGGTTTGGTAGCAAATCGCTTTGTGTGGATTTTTAACAATGGTATAAGCGCCATACCGTTCAGAAAGCAATGGCAAACTACTGAATGAAAAACTTGCCTAGAAAAATCACAAACAGCCAATAAAAGCTGGGGTTGATTGCCACGTCCTGTAAAGGATAAGCAACTAACTAACATCCTGCAAACTACGGTAGCAGGTAGACGCCAGACTAGCGGGCGCCGCAAAGTATAACCACTCCCCTTGAAATTCGTTGAAGAATGTTTGTTCTCGGAAACGGTCCGTAAAAACGAAGACTTACGTGCAGTATAGTATGATCAGGCCTTTAGTTTGCATCAGATCGCACATTCTTACCTCCAATGTCTAAAAACTTTCGTTTTGAAGGGTTGTAAAAACAGGTATAGCTTTAAAAGAATTATATGCTTCTATTTAATTAAAAATTCTATTTTTTTTTAAAATGAGATCATATATTGTACAATATTTCAATTCACTCAGAGTGCCATTGAAAATCGTTCCACGTGCCACGCTTGGCACGCGTGCCGTACTTTGCCGACCCCTGCTCTATGCTAACGAAATTTTACGAGGTCTACGATCAATGTTTTCTTCGCGAAGTCTGCCCCGACCATCAATCCAGTTTCATAACTAGCGGTAACACAGTTAGTCGTTGTAATAAGAACAACAACAAAATACGTCGGCTCTTGAGGGATTTCCCGATCTGAGGAACAATCTTGAGCAAGGTTGGTCTTTTCAAATTCAATATACGAACAACAACGCAACTCCCTGTCGTTTATTTTACATTAAAAGAATAGTTGACTCCGACAATGTCTTCATTTCACCTCTTTCCATCTAAAAATATCTCTCTTCCATTATGTGCCCTTTTTACAGCTGCAAGAATTATTTGAATTGTCAAGTACTGACAACAGGAAAAAAACTTTAATGAAAAGTTTGGAAAACTGCAGGAAATATTTAAAGAAATATTTAAAGAAGTATTTGACAGCTGCAAGAAATATTGGCAACGGATTCGTCATTTGATGAAATATGTGACTACTGCAAGAACTATTTGAAGAAATATTTGAAGAAATATTTGGCAACTGCAAGAAACATTAGAAGAAATATTTAATAACTGCAAGAAACATTTTACAGTAAATATTTAAAGAAATTTTTGATAAGTGCAAGAAATATTTGAAGAATTATTTGGCAACCGCAAGAACGAGTTGAATAAATATTTAAAAAAATATTTGCCAACCCCAAGAAACATGTTAAGAAATATTTGACAAATACGTGAATTATTTAATGAAATATTTGCAATTACAAGAGCCAACTGAAGAAATATTTGAAGAAATATTTGACAAGTGCAAGAAATATCTGACGAATTATTTGACAACTGCAAGAAAGATTTGAAGAAATATTTGACAATTGGAAGAAACATTTGAAGAAATATTTAAAGAAATATCTGAAGAAATATTTGACAGTTGGAAGAAACATTTGAAGAAATATTTGACAACTGAAAGAAACACTTGAAGAAATATTTGACAACTGGAAAAAAACATTTGAAAAATTATTTGACAACTGGAAGAAACGTGTGAAGAAATATTTGACAACTAGAAAAAAAAATTGAAGAAATATTTGACAACTTGAAAAAAACGTTTGAAGAAATATTTGACAGCTAGAAAAAAAGAATTTGAAGAAATATTTGACAACTGGAAAAAAAATTTGAAGAAATATTTGACAACTAGAAGAAATGTTTGAAGAAATATTTGACAACTAGAAGAAAAAAATTTGAAGAAATATTTGAATACTTGAAAAACATTTGAAGAAATATTTGACAACTAGAAAAAAAAAACATTTGAAGAAATATTTGACAACCAGAAAAATTATATGAAGAAATATTTGTCACCTAGAAAAAACATTTGAAGAAATATTTGACAACTAGAAAAAAAACATTTGAAGAAACATTTGACAACTAGAAAAAAACATTTGAAGAAACATTTGACACCTAGAAAAAACAATTGAAGAAATATTTGACAACTAGAAAAAAACATTTGAAGAAATATTTTAGAACTAGAAACAAACATTCGAAGAAATATTTGACAACTAGAAACCATATTTGAAGAAATATATGACAACTGGAAATAACATTTGAAGAAATATTTGACAACTGGCAAAAACGTTTGAAGAAATATTTGACAACTGTTAGAAATATTTAACAACGGGAAAAAACATTTGAAGAAATATTTGACACCAAGAGAAAACATTTGAAGAAATATTTGACAACTGGAAATAACATTTGAAGAAATATATGACAACTGGAAGAAACGTTTGAAGAAATATTTGACAACTGGAAAAAACATTTGAAGAAAAATTTGACAACTGGAAAAAACGTTTGAACAAATATTTTACAACTGGAAAAAACCTTTGAAGAAATATTTTACTACTGGAAAAAACATTTAAAGAAATATTTAACAACTAGAAAAAACGTTTCAAGAAATATTTGAAACATGCAGGAAATATTGGAAGAAATATTTGGCATCTGCAAAAAACATTCGAAGAAATATTTGACAACTGGAAAAAACGTTTGAAGAAATATTTTACAACTGGAAAAAACATTTGAAGAAATATTTTACAACTTGAAAAAAATAAATATTTGACACCTGGAAAACTATTTGAAGAAATATTTGACAACTGGAAAAAACATTTGCAGAAATATATGACCACTGGAAAAACATTTGCATAAATATTTGACAACTGTAAGAAATATTTGACAACTGTTTTAGAAATATTTGACAACTGTAAGAAACATTTGACACATGCAAGAAATATTCAAAGAAATATTTGGCACCTACAAAAAAAACATTTGAAGAAATATTTGACAACTGGAAAAACCGTTTGAAGAAATATTTGACACCTGTTAGAAATATTTGACAACTGGAAAAAAAAACATTTGCATAAATATTTGGCACCTGCAAAAATAACAAAAATAAAAACAGGTTAATAGATATTTACCTATAGGTTGGAACATTTGCGCAGGACTGGGAGAAAATTTTGGGACCATATTTGCTGATTAGAAGAAAAGTTTTCGCTAAAGTTTGAAAATTGCAGGACAAAAAACTAGATAACGGTTTGATAACTGGAACAAATACTTAGTTACATCTATTTAACGTACTAAATTTCCGTGGTCGCCCCTTTTCTTTCTCTGCTATCAAGCAGCTATTTTGTACTTTCAAATCATCTTACATTCCTCTCAGTTATAATTCGTCATGAACCAAGATGGGCCGGTCAGCGACCGAGCGTTGGGTTTACCTAAGGCGTGCCGGGCGATAAATTACCCGTCTGTGGACAGATTACAGACACGCACTTATCAGTCGGACACACCTGAGCGGAAATGTTGTAACAGTCCGAGCAGAATTAAGAAGCTATTTTGTAAACATTGAAGAGAGAGGATCGGATGTTTTCCTTCCATATTTGGGAGACATTACCTCTGCAGTAACGCGCAGAAATTTCCAGGCTGGACCGTAGAATTGCTTCGAGCTTGATATAACTGGACCATTTATAAATTAATATTTTTGTAATAGGCCTATAGGTACAAATATATATCCATACTGTCTGTTAAATCGTTTGGAGCCTGTAAATTAGAGGGAAGGCTGTAATATTTTGAAATAGCAAAGAACGTTTTCCCTTGTAACATTAAGAACGCTTCGTGTGTTCAAAGAAAGCTAACTATGAAAATAACAATTTATTATTTTAACGTCTCCTAATATTAAAGTGGAAATAATTGTATAACCAATGTTGCACGGGGCATTAATTAGGCATACTTGTAATTTTAATAACCGTACGTCCTAAAGAAACTTTCTTTAAACTACAAAAAGATATGTGTCACAGCAGTATTAACCGTATTTGGCTGTTTATAAATTTACAATAATTATTAAGTTTTTCCCCACTTTAACTTTTAGCAATTAAAATATTTTTAATCTGTTAAATATTACTTCCCTGTGAAATCTTACGATATTAAGGAGAAGGCATGGGACTGCAGCAGAAAATCTATTATCGCTTCTCGGCCTTTTGACTAAGATCAAAGTGTAAAACAGTTGTAATAGCTGTGGTGATGTGAAATTATTTGATAAGAGAACCCCTGGGTACTATAATACGAAGGTAGGGGGATGGTATGTTTATGTAGTAAAACCTGCCACTGTTGCGGCGAGTGCGATAAGCCTAGCACGAACGGACTCATGAAACATCACAACACCTTAGACAAACACACTTTTTTGGAGGTTCTCACTACACAACAAGCGCAGGGCGGGACAAATATGGGATTTAAACCGCATGGTGCGTCTGTCTATACATACCCGACGCCGTTCGACTCTCTATGCTAACGGAATTTCATAAAGTATACGATCAATGGTTTCCTCGCCAAGTTTTGCGCCGACCATCGAACCGGTTTCATAACTAGCGGTAAAAGAACGTAAGTGTTTGAACTTTATTAAAAATGAATGAAAATGTCATCGACATTGTTCCAGTTGCAGACTGTACAGCGACACTAAGGACTGTCTAGTTGACGCCATAATCTAGTCTGCATATGACATATATCTCTACGGAGCCTCGTTGTGTTCAATAAACTGTCTATTTGGAATTGCCCAGCCTGGCTTTTGACAGTATTTTTTATGTTGGAGAATACGGGCCATGATAACTTAAATGCAGAGCTATTTAAGACAGACCCTGAGCTAGCAGCAGAACTATTAGAACCACTATTTGCACAAGTCTGGAAAACGGGGACAACACAAACAGAGTGGAACAAAGGAATAATTGTCAAATTGCCCAAGAAGGGAGATCTTGCAGACTGTAATAATTGGAGACGAATCACTCTTCTCTCAGTTCCCAGCAAAATACTAGGCAGGATAATTATACAGAGAATTTCCAAGGCAGTAGACCACAAACTGAGGAAAGAACAAGCAGGATTTAGAAAGAACAGAAGATGTGTAGATCATATATTCACTCTCAGGAACATTATAGAGCGGTGCTCAGAATGGCAAAGACAGCTTTACATTAATTTCGTTGATTTTGAAAATGCTTTTGACAGCATACATAGGGACAGTTTATGGAAAATACTGAGGGCTAATGGAATTCCAAGCTGCATAGTGTCAATTATAAAAAGCCTCTATGCCAACTTTACGTGTAGTGTTGGGCAGAGCAACCTAACCTTTGAGGTGAAGACAGGAGTACGACAGGGATGCCCCTTATCAACCACTCTATTTCTAACAGTCGTAGACTGGGTGATGCGCCAGACAACAGAGGGCAGTCCAAGAGGAATAAGATGGACAACATTTTCTACATTGGAAGATCTGGAATATGCAGATGATATTGCACTACTAGCACATTCACATCAACACATCCAGGAAAAAACGGATAGACTTAATAAGTTTAGCCATCAGGGGGGGCTTTAATATCAATTTAAAGAAGTCTGAGGTCATGACGCTCAATGTGGGCAACCCTGAGCCCATATCAGTAAGGAATCAGCAACTGGTAGAGACAGATACCTTCACATACCTAGGAAGCATAGTAACACCAAACGGTGGGGCAGGCAAAGACATCAACATCAGAATGAATAAGGCAAGAACAGCCTTCTTTAGCCTAAACAACATCTGGAAGTCCTCCCAGTACAGCACAAGCACAAAATTAAGATTATATCAGAGCTGTGTGCTTTCTGTGCTTCTCTATGGTGCGGAATGCTGGAGAGTTACAGAGAAGGAAATGTCGAAATTGTCCTCTTTTCACACAACATGCCTAAGAAAAAATCACCGAATCTTTTGGCCGAATACCATAACTAACCAAGATCTGCTTACTCGTAGCAAGCAAGAGGACATGCACACCATCATAGCTGGCAGACGCTGGAGCTGGGTTGGCCATGTCCTCAGAAGAGACCCCGATGCCACCACTAGAACAGCTATGCTTTGGACCCCTGAAGGAAAACGAAAGAGAGGCCGACCAAAAACAATCTGGCGGAGGACTGTGGAGGCTGAGATGCAAAGAATGAACCAGAGTTGGGGCACTGTACGAAGGATGGCCACCGACCGAGCAAAGTGGAATCAATTTGTTGTTGCCCTACAAGACGCCACTAGGCGTGATGGCCACTGACTGCGTTGACGGTCGGCGGCTAAGGATCAAAGAAGAAGACGAAATACTGCAATACGAAATTAATTTAACCTTGTATGTGTGGCAACATTTTCTATACGTTCTCTTACCAACTGTCCCGTATAGTTCCCATGGTCTCTGAAGGGGCAAGGAAAGAATATGCTACTGCACCATTAAGCATGTCTGACTAATACAAGGTTGTGCATGGGGTTGGCAACCTCATCAAGTAAAAGATTGCTACTGAAGCCACCACTGCAAAAGCACGTACAAGCTTTTAACAGGCTTCCTTCAAGGGAACCAGCTGTAATGGTGGTTCCATGTTATCTCAATACATATAAAATCCCAGCTTTTTCTGTCAGGGCATAACGCTAAGGGATGCAACTTTGGTTGAAAGGTAGACATTAATTGCATTGTTTCCCTTAAATGTACTCTCCCGAAAATAGTAACACTTACCAAAGAAGAATGCGTAAATGACGTTGTGCACAAAAATATATTTATAGAATGTGATCCCGTATACACACTTTGGGATCCTCCCTGCTGCTACGTAGTTCGTGTACTGTAATGATGCTCAGTGGTTTTTAAAAAATACTTTTGAATAAGTAAAATTGCCGTTAGGTATTGGTGCTGTTGAATTTAATTCCCGTTTTATGACGGGCTTTTACACTAGTGATAAAATAATGATGGCGATGATGATGATGATGATGATGATGATGATGATGATGATGATGATGATGATGATGATGATGATGATGATGATGATGATGATGACTTACCAACCATATCTCGCGGTTGTAACTCACTGAGCATGTCTGTAGTTTGTGGTCGTGGACATTGTGACGTCAAATAACTAGTGGATAATACGCTGATAGCAACAAGTAATACAGAAAATGCCACACACTTGACCCAGTATGCCCTCATAGACCTCATTTCTCGAGCCTGCAATATACGTTGTTAATTGAGTTGTTATGAATAATTGATAATAATCATAGTAGTAACCCAAATGAGTAGAATGTTATATAACATATAATGGGCTCCTATAGTCATCACTGAAAACGGAAATGATGCGCCCTGTCACAGAGAGTTTATTGATCGTAAATTGCCTATATCCTCTTCTTTTTTTTCACCCGTATCCTCTATTTTATTATCACTCTTTACCTTTTTCCTGTATTTTTCGCCTCCATTCGTTTGCGAAAAATATTTTCTTCCTCATTCTCAACTTTACCGGTTTCTTTCTCATACTGGTAAACGCATTTATGACATAACGTATCAGTCTCTACACTAGACGGGAGAGCGTTAAATGCATTCTATGGCATTAGGTATCAATGGACCAAACTGTGAACATATTCGTCTGGCCAGACATAGGAGCAGACATATGTCTACAGCCTTCCCTGCACCAGACGAAATACACCGTGAATATTTGCTTTCGCCAGACCTATAGGCGACAAATGTGTCTGCATTTTCACCTGCCACAACGAGTTGTGTCGGCTGAACGCTCAGTGAGGCGCGATAGCGACATCTCCTCGGCGCAGTTTGAGACATTTGTCTGGTATTTTGCATTTGACACGTAGTTTCCTCGGTAGATTCTCAGTGTCAGGGTGGAGAAGGCGCCATCACGCATTCGCTCAGAATGGTCATTTTGGCGTGAGGTGCGAAGACAGGAGGTGTTAAGAGAAGGGGAGGCTATTGCGTAGTTTATGGAAATAGTGTACATCTTTGTCTGGTGTTTCATATATACTGGAGGGAGTTAGATTTCATTTTCACTCAGTAACTTCGCAGTCAAGACTAGAACAAGCCTTCGTTCGATTTCTAGAATCTCTGTTAATAGAGATGTCATTTAGTATGATCGTAGTGGTTTAAGTTCTTAGTAGTTCTGTGTTGAGGTAAATCTTATATTATTTATCTAGCATTTTGTGAGTGTTAAAGTGTTAAATCGCTTATTTCATTTTGCTAGTTAGATTTGTGCAGAGAGTTAAATTATTAAGTCTGTTATATTCTCTAATCGACGAGTCACAGTGGAAAGCGGAATAAATTATAATTTCTAGATTAAAATCATGTAGCCATAATGGATTTAATTTAACTGCTAATACGCAGTCGAGAATATTTTAAAACTAACTTATTAAATGACTGCTACATCTTGAGTATTGACGGAATGCGTAGGTATTCCTAATTCAGCATGTTTGATTTTTAAATATAACTTATTCCACGGGAAGTGTTAAACTATAAGACAAGCTACGCTTGCAGTTTAAATTATCAGTTATAGTATGTATAATTATTTGATATGTGTTCTTTCCATTTATATATAGTGAAACTGTGGTACCCAAACTTTGCCAGCGTTTGAGTAAAGAGATAAATCTGTGAAGAAAACCACAAACATTCTTACCTTAAAGATTTGATGTATAACTTTTACAAGAACTTTAAGATTTTAAAGAAGTAACGGGTCATCGAGCCTGGTTTGATTCTTCCTGAGAAAACTCTAGTCATTTTTTCTGCCTTTGTGGCAAGTAACATATTACTATCAGTAACTTTCCCGACACTGTTGACAAGTGGTGGTGTGACCAACTAAATTCCTATACTGAGAGAAGGTGCCGACCTGACATTCCTCATTCGTTTGAAATCTAAGATGTTGACACTGTGCTCGCTATAAACGCTCGTGCCTGGACAATTTTATGTGACTTAAACAGACATCAAAAACAATAGTATTCCCAAGAGAACGGTCCCGGAAGTAGTGAATTCTACCAGTCTTTTTGGACCTGGGGTTTTCTTGGCCAAGATTACCATTGAAGATTCTGTATGGGCAAGTCCTAAAAATATTGTTTTTTTTTTGTTCCCGAAGTAGCTACCAAAGCTGTGAGTATGAACAAAATGCACGTGATCATAGTTGAATGAATAGAGTGAATGCAGGACTGAGCGATCCCTTTATGGTGGTATTTTGACACCCATTCATTTTTTGCTGTTATAACATTTCTTTATGCGAGGTATTGCTAACTACTATACATATATATATATATATATATATATATATATATATATATATATATATATATATATATATATATATATATATATATATATATATATATATATATATATATATTCCCTTAGACTAGATCAGAGTATCCAGTCTGTTCATACCTTAAAGGGGAAGAATTTTAGACTAAATCATATGTATCTGTGACTCTTTGGGCTATCACTTTCTTCTAACGGGACTGTGAGCTATATACATCGAGGGAAGGATCATACCAACGGGTCTATCATTCTAGTAGCATTTCTTGATTTTTGTTCATGATTTTTTTGTGTGTATATGCTTGATGTGATTTGATATGTTGTGAGAGAAGTTTAGTCTTGATAAATAAACTACTCATAAAATTTATTCCAGCGTGTCGGTCAGTTCGGTTTCCCAAACTCTTCATATAATCGGTGTCATAGTTTTTCCCACGTCTGTACGTCTAACTGTCGTCTTATGTGTGTATGTATGTGAGTGGATATATATATATTCAGTCATAGTGTGGATAGATTCTCCGAAGCCTGCGCCAACTTTGGGCTTACCATCAACACGAAGAAAACAGAAATCATGTACCAACCAGCTCCTGGTACAGTTTATACTGAGCCAATCATCAAGGTTAATGGTGAGAAACTGAATGTTGTGAACAGATTCACATACCTTGGTAGCACACTATCCCAGAACATTGTCATTGATGATGAGGTGAACACCAGGATCTCCAAAGCCAGCAGCACATTTGGCAGATTATACACCAGCGTTTGGCATCGAAGTGGCATTAGTCTACAGACAAAGCTGAAGGTGTACAGAGCTGCGGTGCTTCCAGTGCTGCTATATGCAAGTGAAACATGGACTGTATACAGGCGCCACGTAAAGAAGCTAAACCACTTCCATACAGTCTGTCTCAGGAAGATAATGAACATCAAATGGCAAGACAAGATCCCGGATACCGCCGTTCTTGACAGAGCTGGTATCCCTAGTATTGATACTATTCTGATGCAGTCACAGATTCGCTGGGCAGGTCATGTAGTCCGCATGCAAGACCATCGACTGCCAAAGATACTCTTTTATGGTGAGATACAGAAGGGTAAACGCTCCCATGGTGGCCAAAAGAAGCGCTTCAAAGACACGTTAAAGACGTCATTGAGAACCTTTGACATAAACCCAGACACATGGGAAGCTGCTGCGCAAGACCGAACTGCTTGGCGCACATCTCTTCGTAAAGGTGCAGCGGCATGCGAATCATCCAGAAGAGCGGCAGCGGAACAGCGGAGACAAGCTAGAAAGGACCGTGTAATAAAACCTTCACATGAAGCAAACATTCCCTGCCCACACTGTCCGAGATCTTTCCAGGCCCGCATCGGGCTCATCAGTCACCTTCGTACCCATAGACTAACCGAACATATTCCTAAATAATTGGATGAACAGAGTGGTCTTCATCACCCGTGATGGACGAACAACACATATATTCAGTATTTCATATATATGTGTGTAGACTGTCTGACTCAATCTAAATCTGTCGTAGAAAATAGGTGAAAGAGAGAAGATTTCTTGATTTCAGAGACAGCCTCTATCACATTTCTACCATCTCACTCGTGGAAATCTATTGCTATTACTACTTCTCACTGTGACTATCACTTATTCTAATCTATTCAGAAGGGACCAACCCAAGTCATAATTCCCCTATCGAAAATCTAGGACACGCCCATAAGCGGACAGCCCTCAGCTATATTTTTTTCTGCCAGTGTTCTTTTTGGCATGCTCTTTTCTCTTCTGCTTGTCGTAAGAGCTTCTTTTCGCCAAATCTGAGGTGGCGCCATAGGGAACATCGCCGCTTGGTGCGATCGGCAGCTTCACACTTCTAAGCTGCTTTATTTATGTCCAATGCCTTCGTGTCTCTCCTGCACACATCTATGAATTCAGTTGCGGTCTCTCGACTGTTATTTTGCCATCTACCAGTTGTCTGTAGAAAATGTCTTCGGGAATGCGACCATCTTCAATTCGACGGTCGTGGCGCTGTCTAAGCAGTGTATACATGCTTTGAAAGCCAGCACGTTGCAGCAGCTAGACATTTGTCACTTTGTTCATCCATGAAATACCAAGGATGTCAGTTTGCATAGAATAGAAGGATTGAAATGGAGCGACACAATCACTCATGTGGAACTGATGACAAGAACTAGACAAAAGCCAATGTAACAACCAAACAAGTATCAATGGAACAAGAAATGATAAAAATACGCTAGAAATGGATAGGACACACACTGAATAAACCTGTTGCCCGGAGGGCAAACGTTCTAACAACTAAATGACCGACGCACCTTCGTTTATGTTTTATCTTAACTATTTTTAATGATTGCTCCCTCAAATATCGTTTCATTACTTGCAGCCATGTCAAGCAAATTATAATAGAAGATTTTTCTATATCAAAACTTAGTGAACTTTTGTTATGTTAATAAACGGCCTATCTTGTATTTCTTAAAAAAGAAAACCAATGAACTGTACATACAGAAATTTTACGTGTAAACTAGCGAAGCGACGAAAGTCGAGGTATGCCTGTATATATATGTCACTGAAAATCACTATCTCTACAACAAGCAGTGTAACTGACAAACACAATAATGTTAATGTAAGATTCTTCTACCACACTCACGACAGTCGAAATATGAAAATAATATTAATTTTATTTGCTTTGAAATCTACAAACACTGTACGAATAGATAAATTGCCTTACCACGCACGTGTTACTAGGGACAATATCTTTTCCCAGAGTGAGAACTGATCTCATAATCACGTTAATCACCGGACAGTTTCAATAAATCAAAGCACGTGCGGCCAGGCCACCAGTCAATAGCGAGCAACAGCTATAGGCAAGTAAATCTCATTAATTTTAACATATTCTCAAATGACCTCGCTTTGAAAAGAAAGACAAGTGTTTTCGGAACGAGTAAAGCGAGGTTTACCAGTAAGTTTAATGCTTATTGATTCTAATGATTCGCCTGTATGCCATGTTGTATTTTATTATATCATGTCTGTACATATCAATGTAATTTTTTGAGAATAAAGACTCTGATATGTATGATGTATGTATGTATTTGTGTTTGTTTGTATGTATGTATGTATATGTATGTATGTTTGAATGTATGCATGTATGTATGTATGTGTGTATGTATGTATGTATTATGTATGTATATACGTATGTATGTATGTATGTGTCTGTCTGGCTGAATGTATGTATGTATTTATGTATGTTTGTATGTATGTATGTATGTGTGTATGTATGCATGCATGTATGTATGTACGTATGCATGCATGTTTGTACATATGAATGAGTGTACACGTGTATGCATGTATTTATGCACGTGTGTATGCATGTATGGATGTATATATGTACGTAAGTATGTATGTATGTACGGCAAAATTTAAAAATAAGGAAACCTACACGCCACAAAAATATTTATAGAATGTGTGATTCTTGTATACAAATGTATAAATAAAAAAATTAATCAAATGGTATGAAATCAGTTATACAGGCATACCTCGCTTTATTGCGCTTCGCAGATATTGCGCTTTTTTTCAAATTATTCCTGTTTATTTATTAGAACGTGCCTTCTTCTTCCGATAGATTTTGGCTCTCCACCAAAAACAGATTATGAAGGTTAGCATTTTTTTAGCAATAAAGTATTTTTAATTTTACAATACACTGTTTTTTTAAGACCTATCACTATTGCGCACTTAACAGACATAGTGTAAATATGATTTTAGGCTTTTACGTATATGCACTGGGAAGCCCAAAAAAAAATGGGTATGACCCGCTTTATTGCGATATTCGCTTTATTGCGGTGGTCTGGAACCGAACGCGCAATATCTATTAGGTATACCTGTACACATTAGGATCATCGCCGGTGCTATGGAGTTCATGCACTGTGCTGAGATCCTCCTTGTGTGATATAAGAGGGGAGATTGAAGCATTGAAGGAGTTGTCGGCAGTCCTTCGAGCTGCTTCAAAGGAAATGACCATGCTAGATGGGGTGGAGTTATCGGAAGATATGGAGAAGATACTCTCAATGACAATAGAATGACAATGGAAAGCGACTCCTTAGATTCTGCTGTGAGCAGAATCTGATCATTACAAACACAAAAGTTCCCCCATAAGCGCATACATGCATACACTAGATGTGAACCAACAAAGAATGAGAAGTCAGTGATCGACTATGCCATAGTTAGGAAGAGCTCATTCAAATATGTCCGGGATGCTAGAGTCTGGAGGGGGCTAGAGATTGAAAGTGATCACTACCTGCTTACAATCAAAAGAACAACTGAAAGAGTTGCTCAGCCTAGGAACTGCCCAACATCACGCAAGAAACTAAGTAAACAAACGGGAGAAATGAGCATTAGGACCTACAAGCTGAGAGAGCCAGAAATTAAGACCAGATATCAGGTGCATATTGCTGCAGCGGTGAGCAACACAGAAGAACAACCTGATGACTTGGAAACCCTCTGGCTTAAATTAAAGGACATCATAAAGACAGCTGCTGCAGAAGCATGTGGTGAAGTCCGACTTGAGAACAAGAGAAAGAGGACACCTTGGTGGACAGAGGAAGTCAAAGAGAAAATAAGAGAGAAGAAAATGGCATGGAAACAATACTTAGAAGCTAAAAACAGAAATATAGAGAATATGTGACACTCAGAACAGAAGCAAAGAACACGGTGCTAGCAGCAAAACATTAATAACACATAAGGAAGGGAAACCCGAGGCCTGTAAACAGTAAATTAATATTAGACAAACATAAAGGTATGTTTTCAGGCACTCGTAAGAAATAAAGAAGTAGAACACTTAGACAACAGAAAAACAACAGACGTGAGTGGCTTACCCAGGGTTCGAACCCCGTACCTTCCGTACGACAACACCGCCTAGCTATACAAGCGAATCACACTAACCTCACGGCCAGCTAGGCATCCCCAAAAAAGGATGCTTTACTGACCGGTCATCAGTGCGAAACACAAGACAACACCGGGAGTTTACAATGGGCACCTCAGCCTATTAATGACGCAATCACTTCTGTTGTTCCTCTATTCTGCAGTATATGTCAGTCCAAACAAGACAAAGACCTTGATACTGTGTCCAGTAAATGATAGAAGACTTAAGGACAGTAGTATAGAACAGAGGGTAGGTTTCTGGTATTGTATAAACATTAATAACACATAAGGAAGGGAAACCCGAGGCCTGTAAACAGTAAATTAATATTAGACAAACATAAAGGTATGTTTTCAGGCACTTGTAAGAAATAAAGAAGTAGAACACTTAGACAACAGAAAAACAACAGACGTGAGTGGCTTACCCAGGTTAGCTGTGATTCGCTTGTATCAGACTTGTGGGTTAGCTGTGATTCGCTTGTATCAGACTTGTTACTTTTAACGCCTTCGCTCAGATTTTGGGCTTTTCCTCGGTCGATCTGCGAATCAGAGGGAAAATTGACACTTTTACCGCTTGCAGACTCTGGCAATCGAGCGAAGACCGTCCTATGATCTGGCGATTCTCACCGTGTTTAATTACCTTCCAAACGAACGGATTCAGGGGGGAGTAACTGTGATTATCTGCCCTTGATTCCAAATTATCTACTCCTTCTACTCAAATTATGTCCGCTGATCACTGTCTAACGAAAAATACGTTACAACTACATTAGCTAAATAGGTCTGTTGGTAAACTTTCCTAAGGAAATAGAGAAAATAAAATAAAATAGGCGTGCTAAATTAGAATAAGAGACAGATCTCTGAGTGTAGGAGGGTTTTATGTTAACAAAACGTGTGTGAGTGAAAGCCAGGTGAAAGAAAAATGTAGATAAGGTAATACATATATGAAAGCTATTATCATAATATGTCACAATGGTGAAGATGACATAAAGATGGAAGAACTGAAGGCAGCACTGGAGAAAATCAAGATGGGCAAAGCAGCAGGGCATGATGGTATAACACCAGAAATGGTTAAGTAATTGGGAGCATCAGGCGACCTATTACTCTTAAGGGTCCTACATGCAGCATGGTGCAACAAGACCATACCAAAGGGTTGGGAGATTGCCATCATACCATCAATTTTCAAAAAGGGTGACAATCGACAATGTGGAAACCATCTCATTGTCCCTGGTAAAATCTACTCTAGAATCCTAGAGCAGAGACTCCGGCGCCTAGTTGAGCCATAATTGGATGAGGCCCAGTGCGGATTCCGAGCAAACCGAAGTACTCAAGACCTAATCTTCACACTCAGACAGCTGAGTGAAAAGGCCCTTGAGTATAAGAGTGAGATCCATCTTTGTTTCATAGATCTGGAAAAGGCGTTTGACGGGGTCCCCTGGAGCAAACTTTGATACTGTTTGGCAAGGAAGAACATTCCAGCACCTCTGATTCATGCTATACAGAGCTTCTACAAGTCTTGCAGAAATTATGTGAGGACAGCAAACCATAAGTCAGAAGAGTTCAGGACCACCACTGGTGTAAGAGATATCCTGTCACCTTATCTTTTCATACTCCTCATGGACGATGTCATCAAGGCATGTAAGGAGAGAACAAGAAAGTATTTAGTGGGGTACTTGAAGATGAGACAGGTCTGTATTTCGGAGCTGGCATTTGCTGATGATGTTGCCCTGATTGCTAAATCAGAGGCACATCTCCAATCCAACCTGCAAGTCTGGAAGGAAGAGCCGGAGAAGAGAAAGATGGTCATAAGCAGCTCTAAAACAAAATCCATGGCGATATCACGAGAAGAAAGAAGACATCAGATTAAGCTGGGAGAACAGGTCCTGGAGCAGGTCGACCACTTTAAATACCTCGGAGCTATTATAGACAGAAAGGGAGGCATCAAGGAAGTGTTGGCCACTCGAAAAGCAGCAGCTGGGAGATTTTTTCAGGCCATAAATCGAGGATTCCTCAGCAAGAGAGAGGTTGGTAAGAAAATTAAGATAGGTGTATACCGCTCCACCTATGTCCCAGTCTTGGCATATGGATGCGAGTCATGGGCAATGACTACAACCCACAAAAGCCAGATCCAAACCTCAGAAATGAGGTATCTGAGGAAGGTGGTTGAAGTAACAAGAAGAGACATGGTCAGCAACCAGACGATACGTCAAGGCCTAAAATGCCACCCCCTGCAGACCCAAGTAGAACAGTCCCAATTAAGATGGTTTGGCCATGTCTGCAGAATGGGAGAAGATCGGCTCCCACGACAAACATGGGAAACAAAGAGCCAGGGATCCAGACCCCCAGAGTCCGCTGGGAGGACAACATTAGACAATCTTTGAAGGACCGAGGACTAGAATGGAACCAGGCCAGGAGGAAGACAGCCGATAGGATAGTCAGTCGCTCTCTATTCCAAACCTCTACACCTCACGGTAGAAGGGGAACGACTAAGTAAGTAAGATGTGGCGAGCTGCATACAAAATCTTAGACTTGTCGCTTTTTTCAGTGCGCATGAGATTGAGTCTCCAGTTCGTTTTTGTGATTATTCGGAGGCCCCGAGTTGCACAGAGGTGAAAGGTCATATGTCTCACGCGCCTGTTATGTAACGACAGGGGCAATAATGCCAAAAGCAGATGACAGCAGTTAAACATACTGCATATCCTAATTATAAACCATCCGAGGATGAACACGATATGTTTCTTCAAAAATTACACATTGATCTGATGGCACAGGACAAGAAGAATCTGCATGGATTGGTTGGGTTTTAAGGATTATCTTCATTGTACACGGACAACTCCATCAGTGCCCCGATCTCCTAATTTAGATCACACAAGTTTGCATCAGGACCAGCGAACCAGAGCTGGTCAAGACCGTACTCCACCTCCACGTGGTGGTCCTGGAAACAGTCTGCAGCAGTGCAGTCTGGCTGAGCGAGTACGGATCGAAATGGGAAGGCAAACCCGGTCCCTAAAAAATGCCGTGCAGAAGTCGGATGTGTCGACCGAAAGGTGCAGATATCACAGCTTAGGCGCAAATAGACACAACGCAACCACCGTCCTTTTCAGGGCGAACCAGGAAGAAGAAGAAGAAGATCACACAAGAAGGATCTCAGCACAGTGCACGAATTCCGTAGCACCGACAAGAATCCCAGTATGTGTATATAGGAATGACACATTCTTTTCTGGACGAATATGACGAGGAAGAAAATCAATTTCACATTATTTTTCTTGTGGTCTATGTTTTCTCCGCTGTCGCCATATCATTAATGGGAAGTCTGGAGTCAGTAGAAAAAGTTACATTTTATGTTGGCATTAGCTGTCTTTAGCTTAAGAAACTTCTTAGACTGCAACTAGGAATGGGCTATCGTAGAACAGAAGAACCATACAGAGCATTTCCTACTAAAATATAGGAATTGTGAACAACAAAGAAAACCAATATTAGATTATTTACAGGCATGCAGTTCATCCATAAATGTGGAACAGGTGTTGAGAATAGATTTATCTGGAGAATTTCACAATATAGTAAAACAGTATATAACAAGAACTAAAATTAATATATAAGGATCAATGATGGTCTGAGGAAAAGGGGTGCTTGTATGGCTGATGGCAGATAATTGGTGGATTTGACGTAATCTCGGACACCACCAGGCTGTCTCACCCCTTTTGACCTTGTTAACAAAGGGGCAGTTATGAGAGACTTTATTTTGTTTTCTTTGTTGTTGTTTGTCTTTTGTTTTAATTGCTTTTCTTTTGAAAAATATCAGAAATCAGATTTTATTATCTTGAATTTACTACACTATATATTCTAATTATAACCCATCAAGGGTTGGACAGGATAATTTGTCTTTAAAAATAATCTCCCTTGGACGACGTTACGTGGTTAATTAATTCTGTTATGTTTTAAACCTGTGGTCCCAACATTTGTTTGAGTCCCCGCCCCTCCATGGAATCCTTGATCCGTAATCGACTCCGACCAAAATAAAAATAAATAAATATACGATTTTATTGAACTTGTTAACATTCGTTAACTTGAAGGATGTGGCTGCTGAGCATTAACAAGGGCACTGATATCACTGACAAACAACATTTTTCTTTCTTATATAAGAATAAGTGTTCTTAGGTCAGTTTCTTGCGCTGATTTCAAATTTGAAATCCGTTTATCTCTATCACATCCGGTTCTTAAGATATTTGTGAATAAATATATTTTTGGGAAACCGTTATTTGCTCCGTTTCATTTTTACTATATAACTTATTAAAAATTAATAAAATGCAAAATAATTCTACTTTTTATACTGCTAAAAGATGCATGACATATGTTACGCTATTTTTCAAATAGTTACTGTATTTTGAAATAATTCTGAGCGAAATATGGCTTCTAGAAGTTGTAGAAATTCGGCTGACCTGTTCTTTTACGTGTGCGGATATTTTACCGATCGTGTTCACCAGAAAAACTTTACACCATTACTAAAGAAAGCATATGAACTTTATTTCGATTCAAAAGTTGATGATGCAAATAAATCTTGGAAGCCAAATGCAGTTTGTTCGACTGGTGCAAATACATTGGCAGGTTGGTTACGAAAATCGCCGAAGCATAAGTCGATGCCTTTTGGAGTGCCAGTAATATGGCGTGAACCGACAAATCACGCTACTGATTGTTACTTCTGCTTGACAAATATCCATGGTTTCACTTTTAAAACTAGAAAGTCTGTGGTTTATCCAAATATTGAATCGGTTTCGAAACCAGTGCCTCATGATCCAATCACGTGTCCGATCCCAGTTCCACCAGAACAATATCCATTGGACGTGAATAAACCATCAGAAAGTGATAGTTTACCTGCTTTAGAAACTAATTCTGACTCGGATTATATACCGGTGAATGATGGTGTTCACTTAATTAACCATTCAGAACTTTCAGATCTAATACGTGATCTCGCTCTTACCAAAGGACAAGCGGAATTACTCGGTTCACGACTCAAAGAATGGAATCTTTTAGCACCCAATTCTTCCTTATTTTACGTGGTCGGGATTATTTTGCCGATTAGTCTTGAATTCTTTCCAACTGTATGTTCATGAGTTTTCTAAGACATTTGTTCTCGAATGTATTCAGCTTGTTCTCCAATGATTTTGTTATTTTCCAACTCTCACAGCCGTATGTTAACACTGAGATAACATTTGAATTAAACAGACGAAGCTTGGTATGTATATTCAATGATCGTAATTTCCAAATGTTAGATAATCTATTGAAGGCGCTAGCTGCCAAAGCAATTCTAGTATGGATTTCTCTTGTTGTGTCACCATCCTGAGTCATTTTACTGCCTAAATAATTGAAACTTTCAACTTTCTGTAGTTTTTTCCCGTTCAAGATGATATCAAAGGTCTCGTTAGAAAAGTTCATAGCTTTAGTTTTAGAGGCATTTATTTGGAGACCAATTTTAACCGAGAGATGACACAAATTATTTATTGCTTCTTGGGATTGTCTTGGTGTTGAACTTAAGAATGCTACATCATCTGCGAAATCCAGGTCCCCTAGGAATTTTCCATTTGTCCATTTTATACCCAATTGTTCATTGTGGGTATAGTTTCTCATAACCCAATCAATAGCTATTCCAAAAAGTAGTGGTGACATAATACAGCCTTGTTTCACACCTGTTTCTACTGTAAACCATTCTGTATTCCCTTTATTTGTTCTAACACAACATCTTGCATTGTCATATAGCGCTTTGATTATATTCACATATTTTGTTGGAAAACCATAGATTGTAAGTATCTTCCCAAATGATGGGCGGTGTAGACTATCAAAGGCTTTTTGAAAATCGACGAAGGTGATAATAAGTGGCGATTGCCTTTCCACTGATTCTTCTATAATTGTTCTTAGTGTGAATATTTGATCAATACATGATCGTTTCGGCCTGAAACCCCGCTTGTTCTTCTCTGATCTTTTCGTCAGCATGCAATTTAAGTCTTTCTAACATCATGCAACATAATAATTTTCCAGGTACTGATAATAGAGATATACCACGCCAGTTATTACAGTCTGATAGATCACCTTTCTTCGGTAACTTTACAATAATACTGCCTTTCCATTGTTGTGGTGGTTGTTCTTCTCTCCATACTTCATTTATAATATCTAAAATTCGTTATTGCATAACGGAAATTTATTTTCATCAATTCCAGTCGCCTATTCTGTTCATGTGAAAGAAACTTATGACAATATGGCTATACTTTTGGCAAAAATAAAGTACAATGACTACCAATGGCGGATTTGTGGAGACCTAAAGGTCATTGCAATTCTCACGGGCATGCAGACTGGGTATACTAAATTTTGTTGCTTCCTATGTGAATGGGACAGCCGCAACAGACAGGAACATTATGCAAGAAAGGTGTGGCTTATCAGGGATCGTATGCAGCTCGGGCATAAAAAGGTAATACACGAGCCATTAGTTAACAAAGACAGCTTCATTTTACCACCGTTACATATAAAGTTGGGGCTCATGAAGAATTTCGTAAAAGCGTTAGATAAAACGAGCAAAGCTTTCACTTATCTTCGAGAAAAGTTTCCACAAGTTAGCGATGCAAAGATAAAGGAAGGTATCTTTGTAGGACCTCAGATTAGGAAAGTTATTGCAGACAAACAATTCGAGAACTTGTTACATGGTAGTGAACTTCGCGCATGGATGGCATTCAAATCGATCGTCGATAACTTTCTGGGAAATCACAAATCTGTCGACTATGTGCATATTGTTAAGCAGTGCATAGATGCATACAGAATTATGGGCTGTAACATGTCCCTCAAAATCCATTTGCTCGATTCGCATCTTGATTTTTTCCCTGACAACCTTGGCGAAGTCAGCGATGAACATGGAGAACGATCCCATCAAGATATCGCCGTAATAGTCACGTTATCAAGGACGGTGGAGTGTGACCATGCTTGCCGATTATTGTTGGATGCTTCATCGCGATGTACCACATGCCATTCACCGACGAAAGTCGACTGCAAAGAAATTCAAGCCTACATAACTGTTATACTTCTTGTACGAATGATGTTGTAATACTGTATGCGTTGTTAAAAAAACTGCAATTGCATATTTCCAGAGATCCCGACCTGATAGAGAAAAATGGTTTGCAGATTTAAAAACAGCGCATTAAAATTGACCAGAGAAACATAGAAATGTTAGAGAAAGAAAAATAAAATTTTTTTTTGTTAGCCAGTGTATTTGGTTGGACACTGGTGAGTTGTAGACGTGATTTGTCTTCCAGGTGCAGTTTGTTCCTTTGTTATGATAATACTGCCATTGTGTTTAAGAAAACCAGCTTCAACCATGTACATTAGTAATAATTTAAGTAGAAACGACCCAACTCTTTTTTATTTTGATGATGAGAAATATCCTGTTCAACCTCTGATGGGCTATATTTAGGATATATATTGTTTTCAATTCCAAATAATATGAACAACTGCCGACATGGGAAAGTGGCATCACACTTGTCAACTCACTGTAAATAGGAAAAATCATAATTACAAATTATGCTTGTATGTTAAAAAAAAAAGCAACCCAATAAACAAAAACGAGATAAAACCGAACAAAATCAAGTAGAAACTCCAACTAAGAATAATATTAAGAGGGAGGAGTGTAAAGGCCTGGTGGTTCCAGTTATACAACTGACTTTAACAGATATTTAATTGTCTTTCACCAGTCAAAAGTCATATGCATTGTAAGATCAGCATCAGACCGTCACATTCCCAATTACTATATATTAACCCTTGTTTGTGTTAAATATTGTTTGACTATATTATGCAGTTCTCTAGGTCTGTTTTAACACTTCTTCTAATATTTATAGGTAAATTTGATGCCTGCAAATAACACTAGTCAACAAATTTTCAAAAGTTTTTTGTACCAGAAATTAAATATACCATTTCTTATTGATTTTGACATGCTGATTTCAAATATCATAATGAAATTCACCAATTGGCTCTGGTTTTTAAAAAAATGATGAATTTACATTACAGTAATACAAATAATGTATGCTTGTTTAATTCTCTGGGGTGAACAGCTAGTCTTTCTACTTTAGCATTATAAAAATTGTGGTTACATTCTCAATTAATTGATATTTCAACATAAAATGATAGAAAAAATAAAAACATTATTTAAAGTTCACATATCATGTTTTAAAAAGGCACATTTGAACCCTTCTTCTTTGATCCTTAGCCGCCGACCGTCAAAGCAGGCAGTGGCCATCACGCCTAGTGGCGTCTTGTAGGGCAATAACTATTAGAACCACTATTTGCACAAGTCTGGAAAACGGGGACAGCAAGCATTGAAGGGCTCCAATTGCCTTGATACCTTGTCTCCATAGCAGCAATGTCCTGGTGAAATCATTCACCATGCTCATCACTGACCGCTCCACAGTTTGACGTAAAGAAATCCAGATGAGAATCCAGAAAATGAATTTTCAAAGACATGTTGCAGCCAAGACTCTTATACTTCAGAAGAAGATTTTCTACAATTTCATTGTAATTATCAGATCTGTTGTTTCCAAGAAAATTGTCCACCACTGACTTAAATGCTAGCCATGCTGCTTTTTCCTTGCCATGCAACTTGCAAAGAAACTCGTCATCATGAAGACGTTTTCGAATTTGCAGACCAACAAATACTCCCTCTCTTATTTTAGCTTCACTCAGTCTTGGACATTTTCTGATGAGGTATTTGAAAGCCTCATCTGTTTTCTCCATTGCCTTGACAAAGTTTTTCATGAGACCCAGCTTAATGTGCAAGGGTGGCAACAAAATCTTGCTGGTGTCGACAAGTGCTGGGTTCTCAACGTTCTTACAGACAGGCTGCAATGACTGCCTGATTGGTCAATGTCTTCTGATGTAATGGTCACTTGGTGCACGGCTATCCCACTCACATAGAAAGCAACAGTACTTGGTGTATCCACCCTGTAGTTCAAGCAAAAGAGCGACCACTTTTAAGTCACAGCAAAGTGACCAATGATGATGATCGTAGTTTATACACTTCAAAAGCTGCTTAATGTTTTCATAAGTTTCTTTCATATGAACTGCGTGACCAGAAAGGTCACCCTCTTTGAAAAAAGAATGTAATAAGCGGCTTCTGGTGGTTCCTATACACAGAAATTGTAACATCTTCTGCCAGGAGATTCCACTGTTGCAATCTGGAACCCAAAAGCTCCGCCTTGTTCTTCGGTAAATTCAGATCTCTTACAAGATCATTCAATTCACCTTGGGTTATTAAGTGTGGTTTAGTGGATGTAGTTTGCTCAAAATCTGGGTCGCTTGAGGTTGATGGTTCAGGACCACCAATGTCCTCTTCTTCATCAGTGGAAGCAGGTGAAAATGATTCTGGCACTTTGGGAACTGGTATGTCATCGCCATGTGGTACCGGACGTATTGCAGAGGGGATGTTTGGATATTCCAGAGTCCATTTTTTTTCTTTGATATGCCTTTCCCAATTGGAGGGACCATGCAAAAGTAACAGTTGTTGAGATGATCAGTGGGCTCTCTCCAAATCATTGGGAGGGCAAAAGGCATAGCTTGCTTTTTGCCAGTCATCCACAGTTTAAGATGTGCTGCACATGTATTGCAGCATATGTGTGGCGCCCAGCTCTTATCTTGATCTCCTATTCTGCAGCCAAAATACAAACTGTACGCCTTCTTAATCACTTTAGTTATATTTCGTTTTTGTGATGAAATGTCACCTCACCACATATATCACAGAAATTATTAGCACTGTTCACAGATGTCCTAGGCATTTCTAACTTCGATACTTTTGATAAGGACAAATGCACTAACTAATGGCAAAATTTTATCAGAGATAAGATATTTATACACAAAGGTGATGTAATCATAGGTAGGATTGCATCATCAACTTCTAGTTACATTTTTATTGGTCATTAGAAAAAAATTATGCAATCGCCCACAACAGTTGCGTCATATATATAAATTGACCGTAATTAAATAAACTAGTAGCATATATCTTGAAAACTAGAGCCAATCAACATTTTTTAATGTCATTTTCGTTTTCAGCACACCAAAATTAGTTAAGATCAGCTATTTTCATTTCTGGTACATTTTGGTTGTTGACTAGTGTAATCTAATATTGGTATTCTCATTTGTTCATACCTCTTACATTTTAACAAGAAATGTTCTATATTATTGTCTTGAAGACATTCTATACAGTAAGGTCTTCTATTCTGAAATAGCCTTTTTCCAACTGTAGTCTGAGAAGTTTCTTATTACTGGGAATAGACATCTGACATTTTCTTGTTGGAGCCTTGAACATCTTAGATGCATGTCTTCCTTACAGATTTTTATCTGCTTTCCATTCATCTATTAAATCTTTAATTAAGCTCTTTATCTCTGATTTACTCATCTCTACATTTATTAGATTTTTATCAGATCTACTAATAATTCTCCAGACCTAAAGGTCTTTTGTATTTGGACATGCGCCCTAATATAACCGACTAGGTTGAACGAGCCAAAAGGAGGCAAAACATTATTTAAAAAAAAAAAAAAAAATCAGGTCTACCTTCTTGGATTCTTATCTGCCTTTTCATTTCCCTTTATGCCAACATGTGAAGGTATCCAAACGATTAAGACTGAATATCCTCTGGAATATAAGTATGTAGTAGCCAGAAATATCTCCTCTGCTATATGAGGTCTACTACATTTTCGTAAGTTTCTAAGTGCTCGAATTGTTGAAAGAGAGTCAGTTAAAATTAATAGTTTCTTGGGAGAGTTATTAGAGAATATTTCTAGTGCTTTTAGTATTGCCACGATCTCTGCAGTGAAAATGGATGTATTTTCCGTGATACTATACTCTTTTGCCATTTTACACACTGGAATGTATATTCCTATCCCCAGTTTGCCATCCTTTCCCTTGGATTCATCTGTGTACACAGTAATGCTGTCTGTTGATAGTTGTTGTATATATTTATTGGCTGTTTTTAAAATTTTCTATATTATTTGTTTTCTTAATTATTTCTGCTAGATGGTAGTCTGTGTCTGGTTTCTTGATCTCCAAGGGTGGAACCACTGGCCTGTATTCAGTGTCTAGTTTTTTTATCTCCCAGGGTGGAACCACTGGCTTGTATTCACAACTGTTATTAATTGATGTAATTAAAGTACCCAAATGGACAATTTCCTCCATACACTTCCATCTTGTAGGGTATCTAGTGGTATTCATTGGATTGACCTGAGTAGTTAGTTGACATCTGGTAAAAGCTGTATGTGCTGGGTGAGACATATCTAACATAACTTTGTTCGTGTAATTTAGTCTTAACTCTTTTCTCCATAGTTCTACGGGTAGAATTCTTAAAGCCACCTCTAGAGCTCCCATTGATGTTGATCTGATTGCACCTGCTATTGTACATAAAGCTTGATGCTGAATTCTGTCTAATTCAATCTTGTTACTGTGTGCAGCAGAGTTATATATTTTACTTCCATAATCTATTTTTACTATAATAAACGATTTATAAAAAGTGAGCATCGTCTTAGTGCTTGTAGTGATTTTGATGGTATTGTATGGTGGTGATGTTACCTAGTGTAATGAATGAGGTCAGCTGTGAAGGCTCCTGAGATAAATGTTGATGCGAATTACAGAAGGCCCTTCTTACTACCACTTACGACCTCAAACATATCTTTTTTACTACTGAATGTAGCTACGTTAAAAGTCTAGGGTACTGAAATGTAATGTGTTGTAGTAGATTACCCACACACACACAGATATTTAATAAGTCTAATAATAATAAAAGTTATAACACACTGAACTAACTCAGGCTGTTTTAGTTTTAAATATTAAATCTTTTGTTAAATTTATTTGTTCTCAACCAAATGTTTGTTGGTCAGAACATATGAAATATTATGGAGTTATAAATGGAATGCATAATTATATGACATGGTAAAATGGAATGTGATTACAAAGGTATGGTATAAGTCTGGTTAATATTAATTATATTAGATTGTCCCAGGAGAACTATTACTGGATGTACTGTTGGGGTGGTATCATCACGCCCTGTTTGTGACTACCAAACATTGTCCATTGACTTATGGGATGAATACATGGTTTATTTTCCCACAATGGTATGTCTTTATTTGATGGTGAGTTAGTTGATAAATTAGTTGATAAATTAGTTGGTAAATCAGTTGGTAAATCAGTTGGTAAACTTCCAGCAGGCCACTTATCTGCGTCGATCTTGTACAAGTCTGGTGGCCCCTCTCCGTGCTGGGAGACAATATACGGCTGCTCTGACACAATGTTAGACTGCTTGTATATTTCACAACAGCATTTGGCACCCCTTCGATGCCAAACAGAAACTCACAATTCTGAAATAAAAGTTTTGTGGCATGTGTCAGAACTCCACCAACTGAGCCACTTCTGCACACAACACTACACAACAACACCACACAGACTGGGTCAGATCTCTCTGACCACACAGTACATCTTACCCAGTTGTTTTCATAAGTACTAGTTCCCCAAGACTACCTTGCATCTGAGATATGTTCAATAGTTTCCTTCTATTCAATAGGATAGGTGATATGTTCCACTGATCTCAACAATAGGTCCGCCTTCCATAGTTTTAGTAGGCGTCCATATATTTTGTTTGTCTCTAGACCCTGAACTTGGGCTGGGGATCTAGAGCGAGCACTTACTTGTCGTAATCATTTTATATGATATGGCAGTATCAATCACTCGAAATATTAAAATGTACAAAAGAATCGCTTTCATTCTTACCAGAATTCAGAATTGAGAACACAGTTAAATGCTAGCAAAACTCAGCTGAGCTGCTGTCTATCTGATGGCATCTCACTAAAATTATGTATTATCTTCTGGAAACAACACCACAGGTACTACACCACTGTGTCTCTGGACAGTCTTGTAACGAATGGCAAAAATGCGCATCTCTGTCCTGCCAATATGCTTTCATTCATCCAATCACCGACTCCCCCCTAACTTTCAAATCTACAACCAAAAGTCAAATTTCAGTCAGCTCTCAGTCAAGTATGTATTACTGTCTGTTGGTCCGTCTGTCTCTACTTGTTTTTCATACAACAAACACGCTTGGTTCTTGGACACTCCATGCAGTACCCTACACACTTCTGCCTCCGAAGTTATTTTTAGCCACAATTCTCCACCATTTCCCCTCTCTTTAATTACAGCTCGATTTTAGCACTTGAGTCTCAAGGCCGCAAATTTTGAAACTATAGTGACATTTTTTAACAATGCAGTCGCTCGTCTGATATGAACAACACAGTCTTTTGTCAATATCTTCATTATTATCTATCCGTCTGTATAATTTAAAGTATATTATTTCTCTGCTCAAGACGGGCTATCAAACTAGCTAGGTTTTATATTTCCTAACATTATTATTAAGAAAAAGTTACTTTTTCAAGGTTAGTTGTTTTTTATTTTTTTGAAATATGTTCGAGAACCTTCTCCACGGCGTTTGCCGCGGAATTCAAATAACAATCAAGTATCGTAAAAGTCCAAGAAATGACTGTTTCTGACACGAGCTAAAGTCGTTTTTTGTCCACTTCCTTACTTTGTGTCAACTAGTGACGTGAATTTTTTTCTTTTACTCCCAATTGCGTCTTTTAGCCTTGCGATCTTCAAACACGTGTTCAGTCATATTTTTCCTTTTGGTGTCCTCCGTTCTCTCCCGTCTACAAAGGGTAAACGTTTCGTCTGCACGTCTAACTTGTTAATTTTAAATGGCGGTGGGAAAGGCTGGCATGGGCGAGCATGTCTCCTAGTATCTTACGCATTATTTTTAACACTACATTTTATCGTTAAATTTGGAGATATTTTAACGTTGTATCATGGTAAATTCATCACACATCTCCCCACCTGAGAACATGCACAACGGCAAGTTCCAAAACCAGTGATACACATAGATAAAATTACTCCTCACGCCTGCCACTACTCTAATTTTGATCACAGGGGTGCCCACTGAGGAAATCTGCACCGACATTCAATGACCCTGGGATGTATTTGATAATAAACTTATAAGGTTGCAATAATAAAGACCACCTCAACAATCTTGCGTTTTCATGCTTAGCCTGAGATAAGAATACCAGGGGCTGATGATGCGTCTGGACCACAAAATTCCTACCATACAGATAGATTTGAAACTTTTTTTCGCCCAGATTAACGCTTAACATTCTTTTTCGCTTGTGGAATATCCTTGCTCCGCTTTATTCAATTTGCGGCTTGCATAAGCGACTGGGTTCAATTCCCCATCGGGTGAAGATGACCTTTGCAACAAAGCCGCCCCGAGGCCTACATTACTTGCATCTGTTCTCACCACGAAGTCCTGTGTCAAATCAGGCAATTTGAGAATAGGCTTGCTAGTGAGTTTATCCTTTAACTCTTGAAAAGCTAATTCACATTGCGCAGTCCAAACAATTTTATCTGGAAGTCCCTTGCGAGTCAGATCAGTCAGAGGAGCACAAATAGAGTTAAAATTTTTGATATATTTTTGGTAAAATCCACATAACGACACGAATGATCGCACGTCCTTTTTTGTTTGTGGTCTAGGTGCTCTCTGCAGTTTTTCCAAGTTCATGGGGTCAGGGGTCATGTTACCCTGATATACAGTGTGTCCCAAGAATTCCAACTCTTTGCATCCAATACAACATTTTGTTGGCCTAGCAGTTAAGTTCGCCTCCCTAAGCCTATCAAATAACATTTTTAGAGAGTTAATGTGTTCTTCAAATGTCTCTGTGGCGACGAGAATATCATCCATGAAATTCGTGATACATGGGTTATTCAAGGGATCCAACAATTTGCGCATCATCCTTGAAAATGTACTCGGAGCATTTTTTCAATCCGAATGGTAGCATATTGAATTCATAATGTCCTTCCGAGGTGCTAAACGCTAAATAAGGTCTCACTTCAGGCTTCACTGGAATCTGGTAATAGCCTTTACTAAGATCCACCTTTGAAAAGTATTTTGCCTTGTTTAATCTGGCAAATAACTGTTTTGTGTCTGGTAATGGATCCACTTGTCCTTCTGTGACAGCATTCAGTTTCTTGTAATCTATGCACAGTCTGTGTTCCCCAGACGGTTTCCTCAACAAAACTACACTGGAGCTAAAAGATGATTCACTGTGTGAAATAATCCCCTCCTTCAACAAATAATCTATTTCTTCTTTCAATGCCTTCTCCTTCGCGAACGGAATAGAATAGGCTCTCATACAGATTGGGATTGAGTCTACCAGTTTCATGTCATACTGTAGCAAATTTGTATGTCCTGGTTTATCTGTTAAGACATCTGTATGTTCCTCTAGAACCTGTTGAACTCTCTCCCTCTGATTTTTAGTCAGGTGCTTACTGACTTTTACTTGTGCCGCTGTTTCACAAGGATGTAATGGGTATTCATGTGAGGTGAGTGGTTCCTTTTGCATTTGAGTTGCGATAGCCAAGGTCAGTAAGGGGATGCTTTCCTGGAGTGGTCTGTCCAGATACTTCTTTAACAGGTTTACATGATAAACTTTCTCCTTCCCCTTTTTATCAATTTTATAGTTTGTTCTAGACACCTTATCTAGAACCGTATATGGACCTTGCCATCCAATTTGTAATTTATTCTGGCTGCCGGGTAGTAGAAGAAGCACCTTGTCTCCCACAGCTAGTTCTCTGTCCTTTGCCTTCCTATTAAAATAAGCTGCATGTTTCTTCCTGGCTTGCCTCAAATTATCATTTGCCAGTTTCCATCCAGCTTTCAGACGAGTGGTCAGTTCGTTCACATATTGATAAGATGAGGTAACAGTCTCTTCTGCCTTCTCATCTGTCCAGGTCCTTAATAAAGCTACATCTGGACTTTTAAATTTTTATCCTTATTTTCCATGGAACCCGTCGGGTCCCTTCCATTGGAAGCCTTATAATGAGGACTTTTCTTCCTAGAATCATCACTCACAAATCGACCACTACCAATTTTTTTCTTGGGTTTATCTCCCCACTTTAGATTGCTTATGAGAGATCTTCGCTCTCTTTTAGTTTCCTCCAGTTTATATAACTCTGACCGAGGGATTGTCAGTTTATTCTGGGGTAAATTTCTTCTTTGTACTCGTCGCATAGTGGCCATGTTAATCCATTCAAGTGAAGACTGGGTGTGAAAAGGGGGCTCCCATTGCACTTTGTCTACCTGAGTATAATAATTTTTCCTTCCAGGCCTAAGAGTGCCCCGTGGCGTTTCTAGGTCCTGCACATATTTTCCCTTTGTGGGTGTTCCCTCATGAAATACGCCACATGCTTCTACAAAGTTTTCAATATCGACATTTACGTCGTGCCAATAGTATTTTCGAGCAACTTTTTGGCAGATGGTACCGACTTTCTCATGGTCACCATCTTTTCCAACATGTAAGCTCCTTATTAAATTTGCCCTATATACCTTGGGAAGAACCAACTGTCCGTGACCAGAGGATCTAGTTCCTGTCTTCCTATATAGCAATCTGTCCTTCATAAAGTATTCTCCTTTGCTTG
>JAMPIV010003885.1:0-20227 GCA_024509875.1 Oreohelix idahoensis
GTTATCCAAGGGGTCGCTACGAAGGTCGTACTATATCATCCAACACTTCAGGGTCATTCAGGGTCGGCTGAGATCGTCTGTCACACACACACACACACACACACACACATATATATATATATATATATATATATATATATATATATATATATATATATATATATATATATATATATATATATATATATATCCTCTGAAGCACATTAAAAACGCACCACTTTTATATATACTGATGCCGAGAAGCTGGAAAAAAAAGTGTGGGAATGGATTTTCCCCGGGTTTGTCATGAGGTAGAGAGCGAATGGCTGCTGGAATGGAAAGTGCATGATTGAACCCACGGGTTTGTGTAAAGACTACATGCAAACAATGAAAGTTACACGTGCAACACGATTCCCAACAGCTATGACCCTGAAAATGTGTACGCGTTGTGGCAGTATACTCGGTATAAAAAGGCCGTTGAGACAAAACACCCAGTACATGTGCTTGAAATGCCACGACTATCTGAAAATGACCGCCAACGAGCCATTGGTATGTTGGAGACCGGAATGGGCTCGCGGGCCATTGCCAGAAGGATGAATTGCCACCACAGCACTATTGTACGTCTCAATGAACGTTACGGAACCACTGGCAGTGCCAGGGATAGACTTCGGAGTGGCCAACCACGAGTTACTACCCCTGCGCAAGATCGTCATATTGTGCTGAGTCACCTAAGGAATCGTTCTCTCCCGGCAAGTCAAACAGCAAGAGCAATAGTGGGTAGACGTGGGCAAGTCTCTCGAATAACAGTCATACGACGACTCAGAAATACAGGCCTTACTGCAAGACGACCTTATGTTGGGCCAAACTTGACTAACAGACATCGTCAGCAGCGCCTGCAATGGGCAGAGCAACATGTCAGATGGACTAGACTGCAGTGGAATGCTGTCCTATTTACAGACGAGAGCAGATTCAACATATCCTTTGCTGATGGACGTATGCGGATTTGGCGACGGTGTGGAGAGCGCTTTGCAAATTGCTGTGTTCGTCAGCACAACTGATTTGGAGGTGGCAGTATTCACATTTGGGGAGGATTCAGTTTTCACCATCACTTGCCTCTTCACGTCTCCCGTGGAAATGTTAATGTTGTGACATATCGAGATGAGGTTCTGGATGCAATGGTTGCTCCTGCGTTCACAAATTATCCAGACTTGCAGCTTTTCCAGCAGGATAACGCACGTGCGCACACCGCATGCATTACGCAGCAATATCTACAGCAGCAGAACATTGTGACGATTGATTGGCCTGCCCTATCACCAGACATGTCCCCTATAGAACATCTGTGGGACGAGCTTGGACGCAGAGTCTACAGGCAAGGTTCTCCAGCTAATCTGCAACAGCTCGAAGCTGCTCTTACACGGGAATGGGACTTGATTCCCCGGAATTTCCTTCAGAGACTTGTGCGTTCCATGCGGAGCCGCTGCCAAGCTTGTTTCCAAGCACACGGTGGACATACCAGATACTGAGGATAGTGTGAATTAATTTTTTTATTGGTTGCATTTTTGGTTTTCTCCCTTGCCTGCACAGAATGCAATGAATTTCATAACAGTCAAATGTACAAATTAATGACCAGCATGGATTCATAGGAAAATGAATAAAGATTCCAAATATGTAAACGTGTAAACACTTATATTTACATTTCACACTCTGTTCCTGGATTATACAGGTGGTGCGTTTTTAATGTGCTTCAGTATATATATATATATATATATATATATATATATATATATATATATATATATATATATATATATATATATATATATATATATATATATATATATATATATATATATATATATATATATATATATATATATATATATATATATATATATATATATATATATATATATATATATATATATATATATATATATATATATATATATATATATATATATATATATATAATGATTGTATTTTATAGTATGATGTATAATGGTTGTAATTCCTGGTATGACTGCGAAGAAGGAAACCACGTAAAAATAACCTACACCTGTATATAATTAATATCACTTTAGGATTTATTTTTACTATAACTGTATCATTTATAATGATTATATTTTATGGAATCAGGTATAATGATTGTATTTCCTATTATGATTGCTGAAGAATAAAACCAACGGAATATAACCTAACAGCCCTTGTTAGGACTCATATAACTCCAACCTGAATATGACATAACAGTCCTTGTTGGGACTCATATAACTACAACAATATTGTTAGGACATATTTACCAGCCAGTATAGCACTTATCAGAGATGGCCTGGTATACTATAGGTGGAAAGAAACGATTGCATCATACCTAGGTGTACAAATTATTGGATGTAATCATGTATTGAATTATTAGAAAGAATGTTTTGCAAGTAGACCTGTATCTTGTCTCGCTATTGCTAAATCATACTGAGCCATGTTGTCATTCATCCTACATGCAGACACCCGAGACACGCTCATCTCATATACACTAGGGATAGGTGGGCTTGATGACAGAACTTAGCAGCTATTTATCCTTGTTACATGTTTATTCGTGTCATCAAACCTGAGGTCGTATGTTCAGGTCAATCCTGCTGCCTGGAACTTCGCAGGAGTATAGTGGTTGTATCGAAGCTACATCCTTAGTCCCCCTCAGTCTTGGGTGGGCTAAAGGAACGATCATCAGCGAAGAAGTGGTGTGTGCATCAATTAAAAAGGACATAACTATTTTAAGAGATGAGTACACATTAGTACCATTTCCGTCAGCAAGTGTGAGCAATTAACTGTCCATGAAGAAAAAGTGATTTAGCGTAGTCAGAGACAAGATTAACAGCGCAGCTGACATAGTTTTTCTATAATTGATTAACAGCACAGCTGATATAATTTTTCTATAATTGATTAACAGCACAGCTGATATAATTTTTTCCTATAACTGGAAGGACTTGTTGTAATATATATATATATATATATATATATATATATATATATATATATATATATATATATATATATATATATATATATATATATATATATATATATATATATATATATATATATATATAATCTGTAAACTTACAAATCCATTGCATTCTAACTTCCACCATCCACCATTCAGCACAAGAGTAGATAGTGTATATACTTAATAAATAAAGGAAATTGTATTTGAACGACTTGTCAAGTTTATAATTGTTAACTTTAATCTGTTTCCTTGTTTTAATATCACAGTTAGTTACCCAGCGGGGTGGCATTTTATGACTTCTCCACTTTAAGAATTTTTCGAGATCAGATCATTCACAGCCGTAACTAAATTGTGATACCAGTGGTTCTCTCTTACACTGGGACTTCACCATTTTCCTGTAGAAATTCTATTTCTGTATTGTCAGCACTATACTGATCCTATATACAATAAAATCCTCACGCCACATTAGACATTAATTGTTTTCTTTCCCTTATATGTACTTTCCCGAAAATAGTAACACTCAACGAAGAAAAGTCGGTGAATTGTGCAACACAAAGTGAGTGACAGTGATATATGAATTAAAAGTAAGTTTTTGATTGTAGAACCCAGTTTCATCCCGGAAACGGATTTAACTCATCATTTTATTAAAAATATCCTTAAAATGTAAGTTTTTGATTATTTCTTCAAGACAAAATTTCAAATTAAAGTATTGCAGACTTATTGTTGGAGCTACTCGCTGGACATGAAATGGTTTATTGGAGCATAGATACCATGATTTCCGATGATCCCAACGACGCAGTTGATTTCCCAACCGAGCAGTGCCCATCATGAATGCCACCGCATTTACTGAAATTAAAGGTTGCTGCATGTGTCATGCTATTGCGAAATCTGAACGCAAAAAAACGGACTATTGAATGGCACGCGTTTGGTCATAAAATTGTTGCATCGGAATTCCATTGATGCAGAAATTATCACTGGCAGTAATAAAGGAGAACGTGTCTTAATTCCTCGCATTGTCTTAGAACCGAGCGAGCGCAGTTGGCCATTTAGGATGCGACGTCGTCAATTCCCAGTGAGTTTAGCATTTGCAATGACGATCAATAAGGCGCAAGGACAATCTTTTGATCACGTAGGAGTTTTCCTTCATGAACCTGTTTTCGGACACGGCCAGCTCTATGTCGCCCTCACTCGAGGAACAAATCATGAAAACTTGAAAGTTTTTGTTAAAAAAAAAAAAAAAACACTTTTAATTACACCCGTGTGTTGCCGGGGCCCGAAAGGGGAGCAAAGAATAGTAACACTGCACCCTACCACGCATGTCGTAAAAGGCGACTAAGGAGGGTTGGGCATGGGGCTGTTTACCCCATCCCGTAAAAACTTTGCACAGTGGGCTGATCACCTGCTTGCCAACCAATCTGATTACGGAAACAACGATAGATTGTTTGGTCTGTTTCTGTTCCACAAAGACGCCACTAGGCGTGGTGGAAACAGCGATAGATTGATCAATTTGTTGTTGCCCTAAGACGCCACTAGGCGTACTGGCCACATACTGCTTTGCCGGTTGGTGGCTAAGGATGGAAGAAGAAGAAGACTTTTAATTAGGGAACATTCTTTGAAACAAATCCACGCACTTTCACAAAAAATGTTGTCATCAAATAACTTTTATATTGAATTAAAAAATATTTTAAAAATATATTACAATTTTTTATTTGCTTCCGTCATTTTTGACGGGTTATTGCTAGTTGTTACATAAACCACAGCTGGAAGGGGTTTGCACCCTCATACGTTAATCACACTGTTGCATAAACCACACCTGGAAGGGGTTTGCACCCTCATTCGTTAATCACACTGTTACATAAACCACAGCTGGAAGGACATGAGAATGCTTGGAGGACTCTTCCCGCACGGGGGTCAGCCACAGTGGTGGCCCCATAATGAGCGGAAAAAAAATGAATGGATAAATAAACAAGTGACGTAGAATGGTCGTGAATAACATTAGGAACATCATACTACAAACAAACGTAAATACGGAAACCTCTACTGCAAGTCCAAATAATACACTCTGACGCAATCTTCCTGCAAGGAGACAAATGCAGTAGTGATCAGGGGCGTACTTAGAGTACTTGGCACCCGGGGCGGATCCTTCCTTTGGCACCCCCTCCCTTCTTTCCCCCATAAAACACCAAAAAAAAAGCTTGCAAGAAGATTTTTAAACAGTACGGTAATAGTATCCGATGGTCTCCTTCTCTCCCCCCCCCCCCCCCCCCCCCCCGGCTATTACCCGTTGCAGACCGCCCCTTTCGCACACTCCTGAGTACACCACTGGTAGTGGTCTCTTGCTTTTTCAGAGATAAAGACCGTACGAGTAGAAGAAGGATAAATTGTACACAGGTACACCTGCACACGTTTTAGAAAGCACCATGGCATCGGCGGGTTAAATTTCAGGTGCTGACAGCGATACCAGGTGTAACCAACGAAATTGTGGTCTGCTGACGATAGTTGCTGTGTAGCACAGCGTCGATGTAGGTGTTTTACTCGGTGGCGAGGCTTTCGATGGATGAAATTTTAGTCCCGCGGAATTTACGAGCTGTGTGGGGGCTAGTGAAATCAAAGACCCACGGAAACGTGTTGAAGAATGTTCAAACAACGGATCTCCCATTCCCTACTGTCTACTTATGAACTTTTCCACGTAGAAGCGAATGTAAATTAATAACTTTCTTTAAGAAAAACATAGATTTTTTTTTTTGCTTTTATTTGTCTTTAAATTTCCACTCGACAGCAAGTTAATTGGAGGTTTTGATGAGCTGGCAACCTGTTACGTAAAAAAAAAAACAATTGCTATATAAACCACTACTGTAGACGGCCCGCATGTGTTTGGGTAAGGATTCTTAGAGAATTATGCTTGCAATATGACTCCGTGTTCCTTGTTGTAAGGTGATTTGGGTTTGTCGGATGACAAAGTTGAATGTGGGAAATAATCCCATAGACCCCATATTGTAATGGTTCGTAAGTATGAAGACCTACTTAGGACACCAACAGTGAATGAAAGAAGGTGGATCCTCACTGAGAGTAAGAGTTATTCTGAACTCCAACGACAGCTTCACTCTGGTGTCCCGACAGGTATGAGAGCTCCCAAAACAATGATACACTTAAACACCCACAGCACAAATGATATAAACAAGTGATGAACAAAGATGTAAATTTATTTACCTATCTCTCTCTCTCTCTCTCTCTCTCTCTCTCTCTCTCTCTCTATATATATATATATATATATATATATATATATATATATATATATATATATATATATATATATATATGTTAACGAGCCTTTGCTTCGTTATCTGTATGTTGTCTAGGGATTACTAATTTTGTAGAAATATAGTCACCAAAACTCTGGCCACAACCTTTATAGGTATTCGTTCTGCTTTGTATTCAGATTCGTTTTATCGAACTACCTGTCAGAAAGTGTTAGTTGTTTATATGTATTCAAACTTATAATTAATATTATGAATCAGTCCTCAACGAATTCTGTTTCATACGACTTTCAATTTTATTTAACATATAAACTTGTATGAGCGACACATTGCTCTAATAAAGTCTGACATCCTCAATTAAATATCGATTCCTGCCTTCCATATACTCTTTATACATGAGTCCAAACATCTGAAAATTCTTCATGCTATCAAGACTTATCTCTACGTGCTTACATAGCATATTCCATACTTTCCTCTGTTTATTTTATTCTTAGGAGTTTCTCTTTATATTTCATCTTCCTTTCATGTCCGTATTATTTCAATTTCGTGACTTCTTGCACGTTTTCCTTTTGTCGGCAATCAAATGTATTTTTGTGGATATTCATATCCCTTCATAACGGTTATATTAACCTTGACCTATGGTCAAATATCTCCTTTGGCAAATCGAGATTAAATCTTACCCGAATTTAACACATCCTAATAAGATGGGTTTGTCCCATAATGAATTCACAGTACACTTGATTTCTACATCGAAATCTGAATCATATAGACACCTTTTAAGTAGACTTCGCTACACTTAGATAAGTGGACTACGCCACACAAGCCGACACTGTCCATTCGGGTTCAAGCCCACAAGCAGTATGTACACTACGTCATGCCTCGTAACCGTGTGTAGTTACATTCCAGCATCATAGTTATTCTCTGTTCTGGTGAGGCACATCTTGGTGCAGAGCGATCTGTCCAAAAACACTTTTACAAATCGCTTTGCCCCATGATGCGCTCTCAACAATATATGTATAGAGATGTATATATGTATGTGTGTGTGTGCGTGTTTGTAAAACTGGTTCAACCTCATCTGTGTTATAATTACTGTCGTGAAGTGACGTCTGTCTCACAACACGAATTCTGCGTAACTCTGACCACACCGCGTGCCATACATTGTAAAAACTGCAAGATACACAGACCAATCAGAACGCTCCGTTATGCCGTGTTTACTACAACCTTGGATAAATAAAATGGAAGTTCAGATATGTGCAAACCAGTATCGGAGGACAATTAACTACATCATTATGAAAGAAGTACCACCTGGAAGAGGCTACTAAAACGATATTAGGTATGTTGCTCTACCCGTAAGTACTAATACTATTACAAATACTGATATAGGACGGGAGAGATCTCTAGTTGAATGCATCGAAGCCTCAGGTTAGTCCATTATTTAGCTGTGTAACGTACGCATAGAATATAATGCATTTAGGAATGAAAAAGGTTGTTTACTAGAAATAAGTAGAATAATATAGGGCGTATTTTAAACTTCAGATGACTAAAATCGCTCCAGGAATAACTTAGATAAATAAAATCTTAGTTTTCCTGATTTGCACAATAGGCAAAATTTACCAATATTTTCTGAACACAAAACACATTCGTTGGGGAACCACCTCGGACGCTCGAGGCCACACTATTTATAGCACGTGAATACACCTGGAATCAGGCCAGTCACAATATTTGAAAGCGACAACGAGCGGCAAAAGAAAGCCATTAACAGTTCGTCTGTGTGTGTGTGCCTGAGGGTAAGAACGAATATATATATATATATATATATATATATATATATATATATATATATATATATATATATATATATATATATATATATATATATATATATATATATAATTATGTGTATTTCACCACCCTGATATAGGACTACCTTTTACCGTACCAGTTTGTCGGTGTTCGCGGAACAGAGTGGAAATATGGGCAGCGTTGACGTAGCTGGCGGTCTTTACAGGACTAGTTCTTTTTAGGGCGTCATAATGGTAGCAGATACTACTAGTCCTTTTTAGGACTTGGTATATATTAACGATGCACTTCAGTTAACAGAGTTCACTTATTTTTGATTGACAAGTGGCGCTCTGATGTAAGTCTAGGTTGAAAGAAACATGCTGTGCCACATGAAGGCAAAACCCGAAAGAAAAAGCCAGAGGGTTACAGTCGGACGTCCCATTTATCGTTGCGTAGGTTAAGGATTCTAATGTATTCGATAGACGCCCAGGCCGATACTACGACAAAGATTATTGAATGTCTGCACTGAAAGTGGCATCATGTTACTATTTAAACATAAGTTCTAAATTTACTGTAGCATTGGTAAAACTGTAACCTTTCTTTGCCCGCCTCACAACGTGTGTGAAGAAACTCCAAACTCACAATGAAAACCAAAGCTGTGATATATAATACCCGCGTCACCAGCAGTCTTTACATTCACAACCTATGCCAAGCAAGGGAAAAAAAAGGCTAAATACCTTCCATCTACGCGGTGTCTATGCCACATCCTTGGTATTTTGTGGAAGAACAAATTGACTAATGTCAACGTACTGTCGCGTGCTGGCCTACACACCATGTGGACACTGCCTAGACAGCGCAGACTCCGTTGTCTTGGCAATGTCCACCGGATGGAAGATGGTCACTTCCCAAGCACATATTTTCTACTGATTACGGGCAGATGGCAAAAGACCAGCTGGGTGACCGCAGCTGAGGTTCAAAGATGTGTGTAAAAGAGACATGAAGGTACTGGACCTAAATCCATCAATTTGGGTGATAAAAGTGCCGATCGAACCAAGTGGCCATGTTCCGCTTCACGAGTCTTTATCGGTGAAAAACGGCATACACAAGATTCATTTGTTTTAGGTAATTTTAATGCGTAGTGTTCTTGGGAGCGTCAGTATGGTGGAAATGTTGGCTATTTGTCCTTGTTGCTATAACAAAGCTCTTAATTTCAGTTAACGATATATATATATATATATATATATATATATATATATATATATATATATATATATATATATATATATATATATATATATATATATATATATATATCGTTAACTGAAATAAAGAATATATATATATACGTATCGTCAGCTTTGCGTTGTTCATTCGTTCGTGAAAACTCGAGCGCAAACCGAAAAAGTGGTAAATGAAAATGAATTTGCCATCAGAACTAAAAAAAAAATCCAATTCATTCTTCCCCGAAGCCCAGAAAGCTAATCAAAATTAAGTAATAAGGTATTTTTAAAAAAAACTAGTTAAAACATTGATTAACTACATATATATTATCAGGGGTATTGAGCACAAACGAACTATTATGTATGTCGTCTTCTTCTTCTTTGGTCCTTGGTCGCTGACTGACAAAGCAATCAGTGACCATCACGCTTGGTGGCATCTTGTAGAGCAGCAAAAAACTGTCTATACGTTGCTCAGTTGACAACCATCCTTCGTGCGGAGCCCCAGCTCTGGTTCATGCTTAGCATCTTTGCCTTCACATGTCTTCGCCAGGTGGCTTGTGGCCGTCCTTGCTTTCGTTTTCCTTCTGGAGTCCATAGCATGGCGGTTATGGTGATGGTGTCAGGGTCTTTTCTGAGTATGTGGCCAACCCAGTTCCAGTGTTTACCCTCTAAGATAGTGCGCATGTCTTCTTGGTGACTCCGAGTTAGCAGTTCTTGGTTGGTGATGGTATTCGGTCCGAAAATGTTAAGACTTTTCCATAGGCACGTTGTGTAAAAAGGACAATTAAGACATTTCCTTTTCTGTTACTCTCCAGCATTATGCACCGTACAGGATGTCACGGGTTACCTCCCCTTAGCTCTGCAGTAGTGGTCCAACAGTGGCCAAACTCAAAAGTAACTAATGTGGGTCCTCAAAGGTGTCTACCTTCGCACAAGACTAATCTTGGCAGAGATGTACATTGAAGAATAATGATGCTTCTACCTCAAGGGCATATTCACAAGATATTCAGAAAGCGAGTACAATGCTGCATGAGGCTGAGTAAATGTTAACTCTAGTATCTGCCGTTTGTGAAGGATAGGGTTTTCGTATAATTCGTTAGCTCGTTCTTGCCCCCAGCTGAGTTAATTCAGCGAATTTCCTCTTATTATCATGAAGCTCTGTTTAAGTGTATTTAAGAAATGGTCTGAGACACACGGATACAGTACATTCAAAATGATTAAATCAACTTTAGATTTGTCTTTATACAAGTAACAAATTTAATAATCAATTATGTTTTAACAGTTATAAAAATGAATAATTCCTTATAGAAAAAGTTATTATCACTGTGTGATGTTATGGCGCTAAAAATTGGATAATTCACTTGGCAGCTTTCATGTTTCTACTTAGCTGCCAATGAGGTTGTCTGTTCTGTTCCAGCTGATGTTTAGTTCTTTGTAGATGGATTGAAAGTTTAAAGTTGTAACACGTTCCAAGAAATGTCACGGAGTAACTACAATGCTGGTCCCCTGTCTCTAAGACCCGTCTGATGATGTTGTCTAGCGTCGACTTCAGGCCACTTATACCTTCACTTGTTCCAGAGAAAGTACCCTCAGTTGGTACCACCAGCTAGTATCACAAAAAGAATAGAAACAAAAACCCTCTGAGTATTGAGTTTCTCGACACATACTTATGTATCCCCCTCTTTCTATTCCACCATCCCATCTATCTCAGAACTGTTACCTTCGCAGAGAATTAATATTGATCCCATTGAGTGGTAAACTTTCTTTACATTTACATTGAATAAAAGTATATTTAACTTTACATTGGTTGAAATGGTTAGCCTAATAATAATATATTGAATATGTATCCCTTTACATCTACTATGTTTGAAAATGTTAACAATATAGATTGAATATATCTACATTTACATCTACACTGGCTGAAAGTTTTAATAATCTGGATTATGTACATCATTTCTTTCATCATTCACTCCCTGCTCCATATGGAACTTGGGAATACCTCTGATTTGGGTTCTCTGTAAGAAACTAGCAATAATGCAGTCACCAGCCCTGGCAGTGGTGATTCATGAAATCATCATTTTATATGCTGAGGTTGCCAGCCTCAAATGACGTGGACATCTACTAGCAGTTTTCACATATTAATATTCACATGTCAATATATACCTTGTGCATATTAGTTCACGTGTTAATAATGCAAAACATAGAATTTAAAATGTACAACTTACGCCAATCTTTAGGCTCACAAACTGCTGGCTTAGAGAAGTAGTTTAAAGCAGCTTGACGATGCCTTTTACACTTGGTCCGGGGTGTTGTTATTTTAGCAATAAGCTCCCACTTTGACTTTGTGTTTACAGTTTCCTCAGATGGCGGTTTTCCGTGTTAAAATTGTAGCGTTTTCCTGGGTTCTAAGTCCTCAATATGCTCAAACAAGGTCCCGTCTGGTAAATGAAATCTGCTGCTATTCTTAACTCTGGCAAGGTCTGGTTGTTTTCTTGGCGTGAGGTGGATTTTCACAGTGTTTCAAATTGACTAAAGTGCCAGGTTATATTCCCCCTTTCGTTCCTGGCACGTGTTGTTTACTATTAGGCAAGGCTCCAATCGGCAATGTTGTTATGCCTACATTCCAAAAGCCCGCCAATAGTTTCAAACATGCGTGTGGTAGGATTAGTTTATTTAAAAAATCTCCTCATAGGAAGTGTTATAAAAAAGGTCAAGTCTCCCAAATATGGAAGTGAGATTTCCGTACTATTCTCGTAAATGATTACAAACAACTTCTTACTTTTATCTCAAGGAATATCTTACTTAATTACTTACTTATTCGTTCTTTTTCTACCGTGAGGTGTAGAGGTTTGTAAGAGAGAGCACCATACTATTCTGTCGGCTGTCTTCCACCTGGCTTGGTTCCACTCTAGTCCTCGGTTCTTCAAAGACTGTCTAATGTTGTCCTCCCAGCGGACTTTGGGTTGTCCTGGAGGTCTGGATCACTGGCTCTTAGTTTCCCATGCCTGTCGTGGTCGCTGTGACGTGTAATGGAAAAGAGTCTACGGTAATGTAACAGCCTATTGTAACCTATTAGCTGCTCTCTGATTTGCTAGCTAAACATGCATTAAAACTACCTGTCCTGTCTACTTGCAGCTTACCCTTTTGTCCCCGCCCTCTTTTCTTTAAACACTAACCAACGCAGTGTTTATAATGCTCGTGACCTGTCAGTCATGGCAGGACACAAATCACGCTATGGTTATACTTCTTTCCACTAACGCGAGCTCATCTGTCAATCATATAATACTTGACAGCGAGACAGCACGTGAGAAGTAACGGAACGAAACCTTTGTAGTCCACTCAGGGAAAATCTAGAATCCTCTAGTACCCTTTGATCTTGGAACACGGGCATTCTAAGGGAAACCAGCTAGGAGACCAAAAAGTCTTTTGATGTCGGTCAAAGCCCCAGACGAGAAACTCTGGGAGACCGAAACGTAAAGCCTTTCATCTTGAAAACTCTAGCTCTTGAATTTGTCCCACACAGGAGTGCGAAATAACGCCATTAGAGATCAAGAGCAATCTATGTGATATATATATATATATATATATATATATATATATATGTATATATATATGTATATGTATATATATATATATATATATATATATATATATATATATATATATATATATATATATATATACATATACATATACATATATATATATATATATATGTATATATGTATATATATGTATATATATGTATATGTATATGTGTATATATGTGTGTGTGTTTGTGTGTGTGTGTGTACGTGTGTACGTGTGTACGTATGTACGTATGTATGTGTTGCGTATGGTTTTTTACAACATTTTGGTGTTGCGCATCAAAGAGCGCTGAATTGAGTTTGGTGAAAATATTTGAAGATATGTGAATAGTACACTTAGGTGCATTATTATTGCGCGCAGTAAAAAAAAAGGATGACGTAGGAGTTTTTTGGGTCTTGAAACAATGACGTGGAGAACAAAAATGGACCCAAGAAATAAACAAGACGTGAACAGCCTTGTGTGTGCTGGTTTGCTTGAAAACCCGTAGAAAAGGGTTATATTGATTCGTGCCATGAATGGGAATGTATACCAGGATGAGTACTATTAATAATGTATAATGTGATGCTTATACATTTTTTAGACTGGCAGGTCTATACACCGTAAAAATCGGAGTCTTAAAGATCCTGCCTGCTCTGTCGCTAATGTGTACTGACTTTTGGGGAAATTCATGTTATTAAAATTATATGAGTTTGAAAAGAAATTACGGGTGAAGGGCACGGATATAATCAATCCATAGAGAGGTATAGATGGATTGGGACGGAGAAAGCAACAATGTATCACCGTCAAGGAGTATAAAACGAGGTTACGAATAGGCAGAATGACATTAACTAATGACGGCTTATCATGTCTCATTGATCATGAGTTTTCAATAAACTTTGTTATTTTATAGGACCAGTATTAGCGTCTTACCTGGTTATATTTGAGCTGTTGGGCATATCTGAGACATTACTAATTCGTGATCCCTTGTGAGAGAACACTGCATAAATAATACAGGGACGATACAGTGCAGTTTTTGGCATACCCACGAATAAAACATTCGCGTGACACTTTTGTTGTATACCAATGTTCTAACATTCATATAGACACATATGGGAATAATAATGGTATACATATATCAAATGCAGACAAACTCTTTTAATACACGGGAATAAACGAACGGGCGGACAGTACCTTAACATGGTGGCCATTATAATGTACCTTCCCGTTCTATAAATTCAGATATTTGGAGCTCAATTAATTGCCACGCATATTGGAACAATGACACTTGTTGCATGCTCAATCAATCGATCGTTATGTCAAAGTCGTAACCTTGACTTGGAAGGTCAACGTTCGTGTGATGTACAAATTCAAGTCTCCAGAGAATTATCATAATTGTACCGGGGGAGTTATGCTACAGTTTTCGATTTCCATTTTCAAGTCCTGCTGTGTACTTGCGGAGGTTACATTGAGTGACGTCATTCGGTAACAGATACTTTCAACCAGAGCGAATTGCTGGTCCTTTTGAGAATTGCTCATCTTCAGTTCAGCTGTATGAATTTCATAACCTGTGTTAGATAGAATACTTTACGAGGAGTACTGGGATTCCCTCAGATAAGTAGACATTGTTAGTATGGTGTCAGTACCCTGGTTATTATTAGTGAGCACCTTTCTTTGTCATTTTAACTCGTAAGATGCTTGTTCTTCATCATAGATGTCCTGGGGTGTTTTCCTAGGTTGATTTCAGGTCGATGAATCGCAAAGGCTTATAGCCAGTTTCTTTGGGGCTGCTGAAATGTCGTAGATTTGTGTGTTGACGCCGTGGTTCTTTACGATATTATCTCTTCTTTAATTGTTTAGGTGCGGTGATGGTCATTGCTAACGTGTATATTTCTATGTAATTAATTCTCTTCATGGACCATTATGTTTTCAGTAGTACTATTATCTTGTATAATTTCTTAGTTGATTGATTTATAGCTGCATATTTTATTAAATAAAAGATGATCGATCTCCAGTAATGAGTATCGATAAGGTGACGAATATAGGATACTAATTGGAATACTACAGTTTATTTGATGAGGTAAATATATTAATTCAGATTCTGAAATGTCGACGGCGGAATACTTTATTAAACAGGGTAAAATTCTTGGTTTATCAGGAGACAAATTACAAGAGTTTGCTCAAACAGAATATAAAGAGGCGCAGGAAAGAGAGAAACGTCAGTTAGAATTAAAAGATAGAGAATTAGCCAACCAGGAACGTATGAAACGGTTGGAAATGGAAGATAATGAGAAAAGGTGGCAAGACGAAGAGAAAAGGAGGCAAGACGAAGAGAGAATTAAACTCTTGGAGATGGAAGAAAATGAGAAAAGGAGACAATATGAATTTACACTTGAGGGAGAAAAACGAGCCCATGAAGAGAGAATGTTGCAGTTAGAAATTGAAAGACAGAAGTTGCAAAATGGAAATGCTACTAGTCAATCACACACTCAGAATGATGGTCAAAAAGGTGACATTAAAATCCATTTGCCCATGTTTAAACCAGGGGTCGACGATATAACGTTCTTCTTGTCAAGATTTCAATTGGTATGCACAGAATATAAAATTGATGAAAGTATGTGGTGTAGCAAACTGATGAATTTTTTATCAGGAGAGGCGTTAAGTGCAATCGCTTCGTTAGAAGGCGATAGTCAAAACTATGATGAAGCTAGAGCTACGCTATTAAAAAAATATCAGCTTACAGCTGAAGGTTATAGAAGGCGTTTTAAAGAGTTGTTGCCGGAAACAGGAAAAGAGTTCTCACAATTCATTTCGGATATTCGTTTAACTTTTAATCGTTGGATCGAACTTGAAAAAGTACAACGGAATTTTGAAGATCTGGCAGATTTAATATTACGGGATAAGGTATTATCCTCAGTAAGTGATAAGTTTTTGGCATTTTTACAGGAGCGGAATTGTCGTGAAATATTCTAATCCACATATATAAATTATTAGGTAAATATAAAGCCTAACAAATAAAATTAATAAAGAGAAGAGCAATGGGAAAATAACAGTGCTGTCACAAAGAATGTACTCGAAATCCCCCTTGTTTTCTGCTTCGTCTGCAAATTGTAACGCTTTCACGTTGATATAAAAGCTTACTGTATTATTACCCGCCTTCTTCAATGAAACGTGTGCTGCATTTCTAAGAAAAACATTGAGACGTACTGCGTAATGACCTAAATTAATCCTAACGTTAATTATACTGCGTTACCAAAACGAACGAACAGATGGACAAAAGGATAAAGAGAGAGGGGAGGGCTGAAAATCAGGAACGCATGCAACACGCGTCGCGCGATACACAAATGCTGCCATCACGCGTGTAAGTCTACATGCACTAATTTTTTTTCAGACGGACAGTGATAAAATACACTACCCTTTCCCAGAGTTAGGTTTATAAATCATAAAAAACTCTTATTAGAAAAGATAACATTAGATGGGTTTACGGTTGAAAACATAACAGTACCCAGACAGCACATCTTCGAAACAGGAGGTAGAAGAAATTGCATATTTTGAACGCAGCCACGTAGCTCCTTTAAATTAGTATTTTTGGGTTCCTTAGGGCTTGCTGACAAATAATATGTAAAACGTTACGCAAATAGTCCAGGAATTAATAAATTATACCCAAAATAAAATAGTGAGGATGCCTGACAGCATGGAATCATTTCTGCTCATAAAATTTTTTTTATAACGTGTTTGAAAAAACCTTACGTTACATAAATAGCCTACCATGTAAACTCCCCATTGATTGGAGCGCAACAAATGAAAGCCTAACCACGATTGGTCGGACTATAAATACTATCTTGGTTGTTAGGGGAGACGGGGAAAGGTAACATTTTTTCAAACACTTGTCGAAACGGGCCTCATTGGTCAGACTCGCTGATATACACACTTGGGAGCGTTAGTTCGAAACCACTGGTTTAAATAAACTTGATAAAGCATCAGTGCGTTGAAGCCAGCTTATATTTGGCTCAATAAAAGCCTGGAAGATAAGCAGATGGGAATTTGTGCCAGTTTGTGCCAGAATTCATTGCTAATCAACGTATCTGTGTTTATTCGTATGAATTGTGGTAAGCTTGAACCATTCAATATCTTTTAATGAAAATTGAATGTGAATTGTTGATTTATGCCTGTATATATATGTGTAGTTCAGTGGCCAACGTGAGGTAAAGCCTGTAATGCTCCAGCCTGAACAGAGGGTGTCGGAGAGAAGTAAAACGGCATGGAATGGCCAAACAGTACACTGACACCTGGATGATTGAATAGAAAGAAATAATGCTGGAATTGCAGAGGCGTAGTAACCATTAAGAAGGGTAATACTGGAATAAAGTATTTCAAATGAAGCTGACAGTTGGCCTAATGCTCTGAACTCAATGTTTGTGCTGTGTTGTGATCAGTGTAACAAGAGAGTTTAAGTTAGTTATGAAGTAGAAGGTACATCCTTCTTGATTTCAGGGACAGTGGTCTTGATGGTACTGAGCAGCACCTGGTCAGAGCTTTGCTGAATCCAGTGTCGGACAGCATACTCCTTGGTCCTTTTAGCTATCAGTGAGGTGTCTCCAGAGCCCAGAGGAGAATTCGAGCAGAGGAGTCCTTTCCTGCCGCCATCACGCCAGATAAGCTAACTTGGCCAGCTGAGCTCAACATTATGTCCCCTCATCTTGAAATAACTTTGTAAAAATAACATTCAGAGGGGAATTTAATTGTCTTAATATCAGGAACTGAGAACATCTCCAATACTAGTCCCTAAGACAAACTATTGAAGTCATGATGACAAATACCAACAGAGCTTGAACAAAACAAAACCAGTATTACCTCATATTACTACTACACAACTGACACACATAGGATATTTTTAATAATATATGTCACTACAATATTCATATTGATAAAGTCTGTACATATACTTGTAATTAAAATTGATTGTGATTCCTGGTTCCTTTGTATTTGAATCAGGACACAAATACATTATTAACAGCACTGAATACATATTGTTATTTGAAACGTTACGAGTGACTTCTTTAAGATATTCTCATAGAGTGTTATATGTATGTGAGTGTCACAGTGTTGTTAAGAGTAGTGGATTAAATTAAATTGTTTATCTGTCTGTTGTTGTGACTTACACTTCACCATACTCATACCCTAGACACATAACGTAGCATCACACTATTCCAGAATAATTCTGACTGAGATATATAGATATGTGGTAGCAAGTAAGGTTATCTATAATACACTACTCTTAATAGATATAGATACCTTCACAGCTGATCTCAGTCAGTACACTAAGTTCCCTATAAGTATTTTATAACATCCCACTTCACCACATATATTGGGGTCTCGCTCTTGGGATTTTGAATCTTTCCCTATTAAAAATATTGGGGGTAATTCACTTCAGGGAATATAAGAATTAAAAGGTATCCTTGGGTGGAATAAAATAAGGTTGAGCTCACGGTGCCTGTGTTGTCCATTATATATATTTAGAATTTGAATTGTTGGTTAGACATTGTAGAAATTTACATGATAGACAATGGCGGACCTGGCCAAGTTTCGATCTGCTGCTGTTCAGACTGCAAAAGAGTTAGGATTAGATGGGCAAGTTATGGTTGCCTATGTTACTACGGAATGTGACAAATTTATTGAACGCGAAGAAAGAAGGTTTGAAGCCGAAAGAAAGTTAGAGGCTGACAAGGAAATTAAGAGGTTGCAGATTGAGGCTGAGGCTAAGAAATTGGAAGCAGAAGAAAGAAGATTGACTGCAGAAAGAGAAGACAGGAAATTAGCTGCAGAAAGGGAAGCAGAAGATAAAAGATTACAAAGGGAACATGAGTTACGACTAAGGGAGTTTGAGTTTCAAGGCCATGCTCCTGAAAATGGTGCCAGTCCCTTTGCCTCTGATGCTACGGTTACTCAAGGAGCCTCAACCTCAGCTATGAATTTTCATTTAGATCATTTTGTTGAGAAAGACGATGATATAGAGAGCTACCTGAATAGGTATGAGCTATTAGCTACCACGTATGGGTTAGAGAGAGAAAGGTGGAGCTTAAAGTTATCTCAGGGACTTCGTGGGGCAGCTTATGAAGTTTTTGCAAAAATGAGCAGAGGTGATCAGGAAAATTATGACATGCTAAAGCAGGCTCTTTTGTTAAGGTATGAAAAGAATGCAGAATTCTATAGAAAAAATTTAGGAATGCTAAACTACTGTCAGGTGAAACCTATCACCAGTTCTCTGCACGAATAGAGACATACTTGGAGAAATGGACTTCTCTGGGGAAAACCCAAGATCTTAAGGAAATGGTCCTTATAGAGCAATTAAGAGAGTCCATGGCTCCAGACCTGAGAAAGTTTCTCATGGAACAAGGTGCAGAGAGGCTGGGTGAGTTGCTAAATGTTGCTGAAAGGTATCAAGCAGCTCAAGCAGAGGTAACAGGTAATAAAAAGAAACAGGTGGACAACTTTAGGGCACCACAGAACTTTAATAAATTTGATCCTAGGGATCAAAATAAAGGTAAGCACCAATTTGATAGGCCACGGTATGACAATAAAAATAAATTCCCACAATTCGATGAAAGGAAATATAATGAAAGAAAATCTTTCAACCAAGGAAAAAGGTGGTGTAAGAATTGTCAGATGGACAATCATGACACTGACCGTTGCAGAAGGAAACCTGTGTATATGGCAACCCTTCAGGTCAGGTCGACCTCAAGACAGGAGGAGGATATTATGTTGGATACCACTCCAGAAGAGATGAGGAAGGCACAGGCTGGGGATAAAACACTCAAGCCTTGTTTCAGAAAATTGTCAACTTGTCATACAACTCCAGGCAAGGGAGATTTTTACATGAAAAACAAGTTGATGTATAGGAAGACTGGAGCTAGATCCAAGGGTCACGGACAGCTGGTTCTTCCAAAAAGATATAGGGCAGACTTAATAAGGAGCCTACATGTGAAACCAGATGGGGACCATGAGAAGATAGGTACCATCATTCAAAAGGTGGCTCACAATTATTATTGGCCCAAAGCAAGATGGGACATTGAGAATTTTGTAGAAAGGTGTAGCATAGCACATGAGGGAACTCCCACAAGTGGGAACATGGATCAGGACCTGGACACGCCACGGGGCAAAATTAGGCCTGATAATAAAAAGAGAAATAGATTTGATAAAGTGGACCAAATGGAATGGGAAGCCCCTTTTCACGGACAAGCTTCACTTAACTGTTTTACAATGGCCACTATGCGGAGAGTGCAAAAGGATGTCGTACCCCAGGATAAGCCGACAATCCCTCAATCGGACTTAAACAAACTGGAGGAAGAGGATGTTTGGCCGCTGTGGGAGAGAAAGTATGCTTCTTTTGCCCGGGAGGTCAGACATTAAGTTACAAATTGGATGTGATG
>JAMPIV010003886.1:0-88395 GCA_024509875.1 Oreohelix idahoensis
GACTGGACATACTTTCTGTGTACTTATATTCATTTGCGTACCTACTGTACTTCTAAAACAAACCCACCATTGTAACATTACAGAGGTAACATTTGGTAGTTTCCAGTGATTTAGGGAGCTCAATTTTTTGAACCCAGGACTATTGCGGAGAATCAACCAACCCGCCCCGGAATCTTGAAGTACTGTAAAACTTCAGAAATTCTTTGGACGGTAAATGAAGTGTTTGGACACTAATGAAATTCATCTAAAAGATTTGTCTGATCGCAGCCAGTTGACATAATATACACACAACAGATATCAACACCCATACATCTGATTTCTATTTTGGAGTCAACGTAATTGAGTTATAAAAGACAGATAGTAATTTCTTCACATAGAGCTGGTCATCTACGGTCCTGATTCAAGCCAGAAAAATTTACACGAAGTGCGTGGAATTTCGGCCAATCAGCGTACAGCGGTCATGTTGTGACCCAATTATCGTCTAATTTGCAAGTTCCAGCTAGCTCCTGTTTACTGACAGACATCGGTACGGAGGGTGCAAGGTCAACCTTTGCTTATGTGTGTACTCGGTCAAGTCATCGCATCGGAATCTGCATGAAGTAGCCTGCTTTTTCAACGTTCAAGTGTTTGAAAGCAACGTATTTGACGGGGGTGTACTGGCCCGTTCAAACTTATCAGAGGACCTGTGCGTACGTCACGTGTGTTGTGCTGTGCTGTCATTTTCATCATCAAGCCATCGGAAAGAAGTGGAGTAAACAACACATCTGGAAAACCGGTCTACAGTCAAGATCAATGAGCCTATCTGTGTTAAAGATACGTATTACTTGTTGTTAATTTGTATTAGAAACTGAATTGTTGGATTTGTGTATTTTTATTGCGTAGTATTTTTTCTTTCCCTTTCGTTGTGCTGCAATTTGTCTTGTTTTGTTTTGTTTCGTTAATACTCATCTGTAGTTTTCGTATAACTGACCTTTTCTACTGTGTTGTGTGTTCGTGCATGTGTAAGTTCAAGTGCTAGTTTCTGCTTTGTATTTGGTGCTGTGTATATTATATATTAAGGTTAATGTTATAGATTAATTATCTAGCCTAATTATAAGAGTTTTTTTTCTTTGTTTAAGTTTAATATATTAGTCTAGTAGCTTCATTATAAATAGGCCTATACTGTATTCGTTTTATTTGTTTGTTAATTGTAAAGCTTATTTGCTAGGTCTTTTCTATCATCTGTTACAGTTTGTTGATTTATTATATTTGACTCTTTTTTAAGCCTTCGTAGTTATTCGGTGTTATACTACTATTAGCACTATTCTTCTGTCATCTGGTAGAGACTATAGAGGCTTATATTTATTTTCCCCCCTTTCATTCTTGTATTACTTTCAGTATTGACTTAGATATTTTATGGGTATTTATTTCTTGTAAGTTTGTATTAGGATTAGTGTTAGTCTTCATCATATTTAAGTGGTGCTAAATGTGGTTATTAGTTTAATGTTTATGGCAATACGTGTGAGTTATTTACATTGTTTTGTATCTTGTACAGAATATGCGAGGTTGAACATCAGTGAGGCAAGCTTGCTGTAGTGCCATAGCAACAAAGATATCCTTCAGCTGTAGATCTGCATTATCTCGGTGGAACCATAGACTGTAATCAAGACACACTTAAGATAAGTCACAGTTTATGCCATTGTTGCACTTCTTTGTTCAGAAACAATTCTACTGACATTCCTGATGGTCATTCATTTGTATTCGTTGTTATATTAGTGTATTATATTTGTGTTACTTGTTTATATGTTATTAATACTTTTTTCCTCATTAGAAGGAATTGGTATTAATCTATTCTGTAGGTTTTTTTTTTGTAAAATTAATTCCAGAGTCTTGGAGAGACTCGGTAGCTAGTGCCCCGTGGAATTCTTTGACATTTATTGGTGTTATAGTTTGGTTTGTGTAATCATTGTTGTATAATTTAGTCTCTTTTGTCATGTTTACTTGTAGTTTTCTTGCGTTAATTTTCTACTATCTTGTAAATAAGTTCATTTCCCAGTTCTATTGTTGTTGGTTGTTTTGCAGGTGTGGTAGTATTATCCCCCCACCTGTCGGTTATTGTTCGTTTGTTTATGGTTGTTGTGTCAGCGGTGTACTTCATTATTATCATCTTTCACTGTGTTTTGGTCCTGGTTATTAGTTACAAATAGTTTGTATGATTACTGTGTTAGAATCTAAGCATTGTAGATACGAGGGTCAGAGTATATTGAGGATTAGTGTGTTCAGCTACACATGTCTTATTCTAGACATAGGTGGATTTGATTATTATAAGTAACTGATTCTAGGGTTACTTGTGTGTATTATCTATAGAATTATTGGGGATTTGTTACGGTGTTATTGTAGTACCTATGTAGAGGTATATTAATACTGATAATTTAGTATTGTAGTGAATATACTTTCTTATTTTGGGAATCTAGTCTGTAAATCTATAGTCATGGCAGATTGTTCAAGAACAATTAGAAACAGAAAGAAAAGAATAGCCTTAAGAGAAGTTCAAGAACTAAGAGATCAATTTAAGGCTGGTAAACAAAGATTACAGCAGCAAGCTGAAGCATTGAAAGATCAAGCAAAGTCTACGGAGGAGAGACATGAGGCGGCGCTTGGTACAGATCCATCAGATTGGGAGAAAGAACCTTTAGATGCTCAAATGCAGTATAGGAGGGCGAAGATGAAGAATGCTACATCTGTTGCCAAGAAAGCAGTACTGGAAGAGACTGAAGCTTCAAGGAAGGAAGTGTGGAAGACTGTGATGGATGGTCTGAAAGGGAATTGTGCTGGAGTTACAGACCAGTTAGAGTTAATATTATCTTTCAATTTCAAAAACAGATATGTCGATAAAGGTAAAGAACCATTGAAGTTGTTAATGTTCAACGCCATCAAAAAGTTACCACCAGATAAGTGGGACATATGTGATCTGTTTGCTCTACTAAAGATACTGTGCTATTTGGAAATACTTTTGTGATCATGGTAATGATGATGATGGAGTCTAGATTGAAAATAGTTTTGATGTTAGTTAGAAGAGATTGGTACTTGTTACGACTCAGCATGAGAGGTTAATTGTTACTGTGCATAAAACAAGACTGAAAGCTATATCTTTCAAAGAGACAGTTGTCTAGAGAAACTTAATATTTTTCAAGAATGGACATTTGACAGAGTGTATATACGAGGCGTGTTCAAATGAAACCCGACATTGCTGCGTTAAGTGGACATTCGTAGGAGGAGCAAGATGACGTCACATCTGACGTAATAAGCACATACTAATATACAAGTGGGTAAGAGTTCATTCTCCTAGTATTCATTGGTTGTGCTGCAGACCGTTAAAATAATGGTCGGTGTGATAAGGAATCCGTCCAAGGTCGATCAGCGAGCGGTGATTCAGTTCCTATCAGCTGAAGGATGTCGACCAGTCGACATTCATCGCCGAATGAAAGCAGTGTATGGTGACAAAAGTATGTCTAAGACTACAGTGAAATACTGGGCACGAATGTTTCGAGAAGGACGTCAGTTAACGAAAGATCTTTCGCGGCCAGGTCAGATGCATATTGTTGCGACAGAAGAAGCCATCGCCGAGATTGATGCAGCAATACGGGTGGACCGTCGTCGGAGCTTACGTTCGCTAGCAGAGGAATTCGCTGTGTGTTGCGCACAGATTCTTTTGTGTGGTAGTCTGTTGCGCACATATTCTTTTGTGTGGTAGTCTGTGACGCACAGATTACTGTTGGTAGGCATACAAATGTAAAGTATAACTATTTGTCTGATGAAAAGTATTTTATTTAAGAATCAATGATTCTTAGTCTAAGGGACAGAACCCTGATTGATCGATGTTATATTCGGTTATATGGGTTATCTGTTCTTGTGTCGAAATCTGGCGTATGAATACTAGATTTACGTCATTTTGCGTCTGGTATGGCCAGAAACAGATTGGTTTGCTTAAGATGTTTATGGCCCGAATTTATATTTATTCCTGGACTATTTAAGGTGATTCGGTCTTATATCTTTGTATCTTTGTATTTCTATGTCGGTCTATTTCTTGAGCTGAACTCTGGGGTCAAAAGGCATTTCTGCGCATGCGTCGATTTGGGGTGTCGACAGAGAAGGCTGCTGTCATGTCGTCGCTGCTATGGGCTGGTTCGACTAGAATGTCTGAAGATTGATCTCTGTGAGTTATTCTAGGAAGGAGATTTTTTCTCAGTATGACTGTAGTATCAGAGATTCTCCTAATGTTGATTATTAACACCAAGGAATGGCGTGCGTTATTCGCTAGTGTGTGTTTTCCTAAAGCCAGATACTATCGTTCCATTATATTTACCTGCCACATAAATGTACATCTGATATTGTCACCCATTTTTCAAGTATACGATGATTTTTTGCCATTCTGTTTAAGTGACTGTAATCGTGATGTCGAAGTGTACGTCCATTATTAAATATATGAAACGTCATCAGAAGTCTACCCTTTATTGACTTCTAACTATGATTGAGTGGGTGACTTGTCAACTCAACAGAACTGTACACACATTCGCGTCCTTTACATCTACATTCTCACTCGATGTCAGCACTGTGTCGGAACGAGTTAACCATTCATTTAGGTGTCCAGTATAACCTTTAGAAAGCAGTAACATCACAACAAAAACGCATTTATCAATGTGGTAGGCCAGATTTCTGGGTCTAACCTGCACAGTGGACATTGCCAGAAGTCAGCTACTGATGACAGATGGTTTCCTGTGGCCGCATACGACACACTTAAACACCAGCATTACAAGTCTACAGTCAATGTCAGCTAGTCAGCAGTTTCGGTACGTGACCTGACCTGTCAAGCAGAGGCAGTAACTAGGTCAGCGCTTGTTGACATTTGTGATAGAACATACATCATTGCACAGCAGGGTATTAGCAAGTATTAACTGTGTTAGCGAGAAGTGCTTATATTTCAACGGTGGATCTTCTGGTGTTCTACACTATATTGAACTTTGTAATAGTTAAAGCCAGAATGAATTATTAGTAAATTATAATACTATTGTGTGATAACATCTGAGCCTTCCGTGCAACACATTATATTACATTATATGACATATATGTATTTATGTTAAGTGTTTACATGTTGCATATTTGTGTTGTGTATATGTCTGTGGGCGGTTGGGTAAGGTGACTAATTAAAGATTTACCACGTCATAGAGGGCTTATATTAGTGTTCTGTAGGCGCAAATTTTCTTAATTGAAAATTTGCTAGCAACAATTTGTTGCTATTTTTGTTTTTTCTTTGTTGTTTTTGTAATATTTTTTCTGTTCTTTAGTTTTGTTTTGATTTGTTTGTATTTGTAGGTCTCATCTTTCCTGTCATTTAGTTCTATACAACTTTATATTTATACACTGTGACGTCATTAGTGTTGTTTATTTCCCCGCGGTTGTCATCACAGGTTCTGTGATTATTTTCTTCAGTTTTCCTATTTAACTTATTTGATTTCTGCGAATGTTTCCATGTTGTCTTTCTTGATTGTCCTTTGTTTATGTTGTTGGTTGACATATGGTATAAGGTATATTTGATCATTCACTATATGAAGAGCACTTGTGGTATAGAATAAACTGGTAGTTCATTACTATTATTATTATTATTATACAAGTGAGTATACAAGACCTTATTAAAGGCTTGTCTCCCACAAAGATTGGGATAAAGGGAGCTAGTTATTCAAGTTTATTATAACTTGCTCTCATTCACGGTGGAATAAATTTCATCGACTTTTTAGGTAACTAGTCACATATTGTTAGACATTATGTCGACTTTGGATTACTTTATTGAGCTAGGAAAATCCCTAGGCAATACTGATGATAAGTTGGAAGAGTATGCTACCAGTCAATATGACAAGGCACAAAAATTGGAAATTGAGAAACTGAAAGCTGAGACTGAACAAAAGAACTTGCAGATGCAGGTGGAGGAAAGGAGATTCCAGATGGAAGAAAAAAGATTACAGAGAGAATCTGATAATAAAAGATTAGAAGCTGAGGCTGAAGAAAAAAGATTACAGAGAGAGAATCTGAAAATAAAAGATTAGAAGCTGAGGCTGAAGAAAAAAGATTACAAAGAGAATCTGAAGCCGAGGAGAGAAAGGCAAAAAGGGAACATGAGGAAAAACTTTTAGCATTTGAGTTAGAAAAATTGAAATTGACAAACATGGGCAATGTTAATCCGTCATCTGGTGGTAATGGTAAACCTTTCATTTATAAGATCAAGCTACCAGCATTTAATCCATCCAGTGACGACATAACAGTTGGCTAGATAGGTTTGAACGTTCTTGTAGAAATCATAATGTGGATAGATCACAATCTGCTAATCAATTATCAGAGATACTGAAAGGTGACACTCTGACTAGTTTAAGCTTGGTAGAAGAGGCTGACCAGGATAATTATGATGTTATCAGAGCAGCCTTATTTAAAAAATATCAATTGACAGAGGAAGGTTACCGTCTTTTGTTTAAGAAAATGGTACCTGAAACAGGGGTAGAAATGTCAGAATTCATTGCAAGGACACGTCTTACATTTAATCGTTGGATTGAGCTGTCCAAAACAGAAAAGACATATGAAGCCCTTATGGACTTGTTGCTAAGAGACAAGATTATGTCAAGTGTAAATAAACCATTCCTTGAATTCCTACATGAGCGTAAACCCAAGACACTAAAAGAAATGGAACAATATTGTACCCAATACGTCACTGCACATCCGGACGTAGCTATTAGCAATGCTAAGGTTAAGGAAAGTATGCCAGTTGCTTCAGCAACACCATACAACCCTAATTACTCACACACATTTCAAGGACCACAAAACAGGTTTGATAAAAAGGGTAACTCGAATAATTATCAAAATCAAGGTAATCAATCATTTTAAGGTTCGTCTTCGAAGAACTGGAGACGAGCTGACAGCCCTCGATACAGGGGTTGCCACAATTATAGGAATTTCCGCAGAGGAAGTCATTATAGGAACTATCCAATTCATCCGTCATGGAGACAACAAGATCATAATTACAGAGATACTCATTATAATGAACATTATTATTGTAACCATGAGAACTATGACTCAAACCCAAATAGGGGTTACAATAGAGGAAACAATAATAATTGGAGAGGCAATAATAATCGAGGTAGATCTCAATACAAGGGACATAAATCACATTATCAGGCAAACTCTGCACAGCAAGAGTCCCATGAAGCCTGTAATCAGACTAATGATAATAAAACCTCTAATAATATGGCATGTTCTGCTTTTGATTTTGGGAGAGCATCTCAAAGTCCCCAATGCAAAACATTATTCAAACCAACTACGGTGTCTACTTTAAGTTGTGGTCACCCTCTCCCTGCTCTTCCTGCGTCAGTCGCGCATGATGGAAGAGGATCTCTTGTCTTACATAAAGGTCTAGTAAATGATAGCCCAGTCTCAATTCTTTTTGATTCTGGATGCACCACCATTGGTGTTAGGCAGTCACTCGTAGATCCTTCCCATGCCACAGGCAAAGTAGTCAAATGTGTAACATTTGGCGGCACCTTAGAGAAGTACTCTACTGCTATCATCAATATAGCTACTCCTTTCTTTACGGGAGATGTGCATGCATGTCTTCTACCGAAACCGATCGCTGATCTCATCATTGGTCTTATTCACGGAGTCAAAGAATGCACTCCGCAACAAATTGCTGCTTGGGAAGATCAAAATAGGCAAACTGCTAATGCAGTAGTCACAAGAGCACAAGCTCTCAATATGCCTCAAACTTCATCTACTGAAGATACTGAAGTGCATAACCAAGATGATCCCTTGGTAATTTCTCGTTACTAATTTATAAAACAGCAAGAAGATGATCCCACTCTAAAGAAATTCTTCACTCTTGCAACAAAAGGTGATCCAAATAAAGATACAAATCGAAAATCTTGGATTACAATGAAAAATGGCGTACTTGTGCGTATGGTCCAAGACTCTACTACGTCAATGTATTCTCAGATTCTTGTACCTAAGAATTTGAGAGTTAAAGTTTTGCAGCACGCTCATGACTCTCAGTGTGCTGGACATATGGGTTTTCCCGTACTAAGTCAAGAGTTCTTGCGGCTTTCTTTTGGCCTTTCGTAAACAAAGACATACGGATTTATTGCCGATCTTGTAAGGTATGTCAAGAAGTCAAATCCAAAAGTCCAAGCCATGCTGCACCTATTCAGGCTGCAGATATTCCTATTCGGCAGTTTCAGAAAATGGCAATAGACATTTTTGGTCCGTTTAAGATCAAATCTGCCAGAGGACATCAGTTTATCTTAACGTGTGTTGACATATGCACACGTTGGCCAGAGGCTATACCTCTGAAGAGCATTTCCACTGCCGATATTGCAGACGCTCTTTGGCTTATATTTTCTCGTCTGGGATTCCCCGGAGAAATATTATTGGATCATGGCACCCAATTGATATCGGATACCATGTCTCAAGTGATGTCTACTCTGAAGATAGATAGATCATTGAGTAGTATCTATCATCCTATGTCTAATGGGATGGTGGAACGTCTAAACAGAACACTCAAAAACTTACTAGGGAAGATAACTGAGGATTATCCTCAAGATTGGGATAGGGTTTTGCCCGCGGCCCTCTTTGCGTATAGAGAGGTCCCCATTGAACATACAGGATTTTCTCCCTTTGAACTTGTCTTCGGCGCTCGACCGCGCGGCCCTATGTCTTTGCTTCATGATCTTATAACAGCTGATAACATTGATGATGACACAAAATCTTCTTACGAATATGTCATCGCGCTTAGACACAAGATTATCGAAGCATGCAGATTTGCAACTTCTTCTTCTGAATTAGCCGAACAGAAGGCAAGGCAATTTGCCAATAAGAAGAGAACCTTACGACAACTTTGTCCTGGGGACAAAGCATATGTACTGCTACCTTGTAGGGAAAACAGACTTCTTATCTCATGGAAAGGTCCGTTCAATATAATCTCGAAAATTTCCGATGTTGACTATATTGTCGATATTGATGGGAAACATAAAACCTTCCACATCAACATGCTTACGGAATTCCATGAACGTCCTGAGTATTTGCTGCCTATTTTCCAGGCAACGGACGATTCCCCAGTACCACATGGTCATTTCTCATCCTTGTTAGTAATACAGGATGAAGAAACAAGTTTCTCGGATGTAAATCTCCCTCTTCCAGTGATCCCACTTCATTCTAGTGAATCATGGAAAAACGTTACTGTTTCTCCTAATTTATCTCTAGAGGAACAGCGACAAGTTTCTTCTATGTAACAAACATTTCAGGATGTCATTACTGACATTCCTGGACACACCAATGTCATTGAACATGACATTATTCTAACTGACCATAATCCTATTAGGGTCAGACCATATCCTATACCTATACATTTTCAGACACAGGTCGAGAAAGAGTTGGATGAGATGATAGAATTAAAAATAGTCGAACCATCCAGTTCTGCATATTCTTCGCCGATGGTTATTGTTCGGAAAAAAGACAATAACATACGTCTTTGCGTTGATTATCGGAAATTGAATCAGATTACGAAGTTCGATGCTGAACCTATGCCTTTACTAGAAGAGCTACTTACTAGGCTTTCTAAATCTCGTTTCTTCACTAACCTTGATTTGTCAAAAGGATATTGGCAAGTCCCATTAAGTGAACGAGCAAAACCTCTTACTGCTTTTTCTACACCTAGGGGTTTGTTTCAATGGAATTTCATGCCTTTCGGCCTTATGAACGCCCCGGCTACATTCGTACGCATGATGCGTCGAATCCTATCTCATCGTTTAGATGTCATTGCGTACTTAGACGACATCTGTCTTTTCAGTGATACTTGGGAAGATCACTATTTGGGATTAGGTGAATTACTGTCTACCTTACGCGAGCATAAGTTGACAGCGAAACCCTCTAAAGCCTGTATTGGTTTTAGCGAAATTTCTTTCCTAGGTCACCGTGTCGGTCATGGTTTCCTAAAGACAGAGGACCATAATACCAGTAAAATACTCAACATCTCTATTCCTAAGACTAAAAAGCAAGTGAGAAGTCTATTAGGTCTTATACAATTTTATGGACGATTCATTCAGAATCTATCCTCTATCATGGCACCGCTTTCTTCGTTACTAAAGAAAGGGTCTCCTAATATGGTCCACTGGTCTCAGGAATGCCAATCCTCTTTGGATAAGATTAAAAATTTGTTTTCAACTCCGCCTATTTTAGTGTTACCTACTACAGATAAGACATTTGTTCTTCGTAGTGACGCTTCATCCACTGGGATTGGAGCGGCACTAATGCCGGTGCGAGCTATCCGTGGTTCAGAAAATGTGATGGCAGACATTCTGTCTAGATGCCCACATGATTCCACCTAACATTTAAATCTTCGACTTTTTTATGTGTCTAACTTTACAACAGTTATTTTTCTACATCAAAATATGTACACATTTGTAATATATGATATAGTGATTGTATAAACACTTAGCGGTTCACTAATGTATATTCACCGCTAATCTGTTGATGATTTTTCTTTTGTCAATCATGAACTTATGGTACTTAATATGAAATTGTGATTGAAATTATTGTATGCATTGTGTCATTGCCAGTATTGTAGTATGCGTTGGTGACACCTCCCTGGAAATATTTATACTTAGAGAAATACTTTCTCTGAGATATATTCTCACCGGTCGAGCTATACTTCGACTTTGCCTTAATTTGGCGTTATAAATCGCCGACATTTCTCATCTGCGCATTATACGTGCGTCGTGAGCCTATTGTATGTTGCTCTCAGATGAAAAAAAAAAATTATTTTCAATTTTTTCCCGGGGGGTGTGGTAGTCTGTTGCGCACAGGTTCTTTGTGTGGTAGTCTGTTGCGCACAGATTCTTTTGTGTGGTAGTCTGTGACGCACAGATTACTGTTGGTAGGCATACAAATGTAAAGCATAACTATTTGTCTGATGAAAAGTATTTTATTTAAGAATCAATGATTCTTAGTCTAAGGGACAGAACCCTGATTGATCGATGTTATATTCGGTTATATGGGTCATCTGTTCTTGTGTCACAATCTGGCGTATGAATACTAGATTTACGTCATTACTAGAGCTATACGGAGATTCACTGTGAGAAATAATCCCTTCTTTCAACAGATACTCAATCTCCTCCTTCAAAGCTTTCTCCTTTGCAAACGGGATAGTATAGGCTCACATACAGATCGGTGTTGGGTCTACTAGTTTCATATCATATTCTAACAAATTTGTGTGCCCCAGTTTGTCCGTTAACCCGTCCGTATGATCAGTCAGAACCTTTTGAACCTATTCCCTCTGTTTTTTCGTGAAGTGTTTACTGACTTTTACATGTTTTTAGGAGGTACTCATGAGAGGCGAGTGGTTCATATTTCATTCCCGTCGCTTTCGACAAGGTCATTAAATGGGTGTCTTCCTGGATTTGCCTGTCCAGATACTTCTTTAGAAGGTTCACATGATATATTTTCTCTTTCCCCTTCTTGTCGATTTTATAATTTGTTCTAGACACCTTCTCTAGAACTGTATATGGGCCTTGCCATCCAATTTGTAATTTATTACTGCTGCTGGGTTGTAGAAGTTGCATCTTCTCTCCCACAAATAATTCTCTATCCTTCGCTTTCTTATTAAAATAAGCAGCATAGTTTTTCCTTGCTTGTCTCAAATTATCATTTGCAAGTTTCCAGCCAGTTTTAAGACGAGTGGCCAGCTCGTTCACATATTGATATGATGAGGTAACAGTATCTTCTGTGTGCCGGGGAGTGGACTGGAACGGCACCAAATCAAGTTAGATGTGACCGGGCTAGGTCACGGCAACAAATCAAGTCTAGTGTGACAGGGTGAGAATGGGGTGGAATCTTTTATCAATGTTCATCTGTTGTTTTACTGGCGACTGCCAGAGATGGTGATTACAGAATAGGAATTGGAACATAACCCAGGTGGTTCTTTTGGAGACTCGTAACTGTGTTTATGTTTCAGACTGTAAGATCGTCGAAAATATGGTAATATTCTTTTCTCTATTACCTGATGTAAACAAACGACACTTCCTACTGACGTTCAGGAAATAAGTTCAAGCTGGACTAAATATGAATGTATACCTTTATTTAGTGTCTGCACACTCTGACAACTTCATAATAGTTCATAAATACATGTGCTTCTGTGGTATACAAACCAATCATCCCAAGAAATAACACACAGCCATCGAACTTACAAGATGGTCCAAACCCCCAAAAAATCACACCTCGCTCCTCTCGTGTCCAAAACAACTCACTTAACCCCTTCTCTCAAACCATCACTTCTGTCCTAACTACTGGGCAATTCTACCCCAAGTTCGATGACGTCATTTCTTAACCTTTAATTAAATCACTCATAGGATTTGTGATTAGTGTTATTACACTAACTAGACACGCTCAAATACTTAGTGTTACATCTTGCTAAGTATTCTTACCCTAACTATAATTAAGTGGCAGCACCTTAGTGTAAATCCGACGTAACAGTCCTTACTGTCACATACGCCCGGGGCCACTAAAGTGTATCCCGTAGGGAGACACTTTATTCCCTAGAAAACAAATTACTAACTCTAAAAATTTTTTATTGGGATTCATGTATCCCATCATAAATCTTGTCGGAAGGATGGGAATAACGGATGAAATAACACCATTAACATTTAACACACACAAAAATCAATCACGAAGGGGTAGGGACTGATGGACATAACATAAACGAGGTACACACGGGGAAAAAACTATGGAGGTATACGATAGCTACAATTAGTACTAATAAGTGGCAAAAAAATAGAACATTAACTAACAATCATCAACGAATTAACAAAACGCTTTATGGGTTTATAGTCATCAATCTCTCTCACACTTGTGCGAATCATAAACATAAAATAACATGACAAGCCAGTTAACGTCGCGAGGAAAAACTGGCCAAAAAAAACACCAAAAAATATATATATATGGCGGGTGCACACACACACACAAAAAAACTGTCACCCTACACTTCACTGAAGTGGGTGATGAAAAAAAATATGAATGGAACAAATGGAAATAGAACCACAGAACTTGGTGGCAAAGTATGGGCAAAATGGGTAAGTCTCATTAAATAAAATGTCTTTGCCGGTGTAACAATAATCGGAAACAATGAATGTAATGGAAACATGATAATCAACGGACAATGGTATAGAATATATAAATGGGCAAATAGTTAAATCACATGTATGAGTGTCGGTGTAACAATAACTGAAAATTCAAACAATCATAATGCAATATGTTGTCATCATCATAATAAATCGTGAATGATGCCAACATTAGTGGCGGGTGAAGATGAAACTTAGTTAATCACTTTTATTTGGTACAACAGAACGATGTAAACCTTTTAAATAAAATCTGGGTAAAATCTTACATTAAAAAAAACATGGCCAAAAAAAACGACAAAAAAATACTCATAGGTGCACAAAAATGGTCCACAAAAAAAAAATGAGATCAGACACAAAATAATGTGACATAATGACGCTAACGCGTGTGAAAGGGAACTACATCAACTACAATATATCAGGACTGCAGAGATCGTCTGAGTTGGTGGATCTCCATCAGCAGTGGTCAAAAGGATGTCGTGAGGGAACTGTCAATGTACTAGCATAGTTGACAATGTCTTTCTTGCGAAAAAAAATATAACATCTCTCCATAAATAGCGATTATTTGACTTTCCTATCTGACATGGAAATGTGCGTAAAGTGTGTAACCCAGATGTTCAAGGATGCGTAACGATTGGTCTTCACGGTAGCATCAGGATCAAGTAATTCAGCAGGAGGGGTATTGTGTAGGCGAACTTCTTCGGAAGGCACGAGAAACATGGTAGACCTCATGCTAGAAAACGATATCAGGGCAGGAAATGTCAACATGATAGGAGTCGGCTTCTGGAGGTAAGTACAGTTCAATTCTTAAGCATCTTTGCAAAAATGTTCATTGCTTCAAATCCTGCAATGGCTTGGGATGACAGGCGAGGATCGTACTGTATATGTTGAGAGGTAGGAACAATGGCATGGACAACAGGAGAGGACGGGACATAACGGGAGGGTTGGGGTAGAGGCTGTGGAATAGTAGGAGGATAACGGAGGGGAATACGTAATCTACGGGACGGAGGTGTGACAGGGGGTGGTGGGGGCGGAGGGGAGGGACTACGGTGAGGAGAATGAAGAGAACCACGGGAGTGACGAAAGCGGGTACGCACATGGGCGGCCTGCTGGAGAAGGTGCTTAGAAAGGGGAGCAGAATCGCTAGATGAGGTCGAATGGTGACGTTTAGAGGGAAAACGAGCTGGGTGAGGAGGAACATCAGATTCAATATCAGAAGAAGAATAATCGGGGGAAGAGTCAAGATCAGAGGAAGGGGGAGAAAAATAATCATAAGGAGGAAGAGAAGGTTCAACATCTGAAGAGACAGACTCAGGTTCTGTATCAAGGTCGGAGGGAGGCGGAGGAAAATAACAAGGGGAGGAAAAGCAGGGTCAGAAGAGAGATGAACAGAGGGAGGAAAAGCGGGGTCTGAAGGGAGATGAACAGAGGGAGGAAGGGAGGTATGGACAGGAGTTGCGGCAGTAATAGGAGGTACAACAATATCATGCTGAGGCGAAGCATGAGAGTTGCCTGGAGTCACGGAGGGTAACTCAGCCAAGCGAGCATCACAGGAGAGCATACGTGAGTACAGCTCAGGTGGAGGGATATGAACTTCAGCGGTGGAACAGGAATGATAACGTCTGTTAAAGGTTTTTCTCCACTGTGTTACTGGCTTTATATATGTTCTTAGTCCATCTTCTGTCGTTACCATACATCTTTGTTGGTCACTGGTAACATTATTTATTTCAAATATCTTTCCTTGTTTGATTACATTAATAACGTTTCTCACTGTAATGCGACAGTGTCTTTTATTGAGACTGTTCCAGTGTGCCCTTCCAGCAGCTGATTGTTGCTGTGACAACTGTTGTTGAAGAAGGTGGTTTTTCTTTTTCAACAAAAATACTTGATGCTCTAGCTGTTGAATGGGTGAATCCATCATAAAAAAACAGTTACAAGCTGGTCACGGGCACCAAATCAAATTATGTGGCCGGGGAGTGGACGGGAACGGCACCAAATCAAGTTAGATGGGACCGGGCTAGGTCACGGCGACAAATCAAGTCTAGTGACAGGGTGAGAATGGGGTAGAATCTTTTATCAATGTTCATCTGTTGTTTTACTGGCGACTGCCAGAGATGGTGATTACAGAATAGGAATTGGAACATAACCCAGGTGGTTCTTTTGGAGACTCGTAACTGTGTTTATGTTTCAGACTGTAAGATCGTCGAAAATATGGTAATATTCTTTTCTCTATTACCGGATGTAAACAAACAACACTTCCTACTGACGTTCAGGAAATAAGTTCAAGCTGGACTAAATATGAATGTATACCTTTATTTAGTGTCTGCACACTCTGACAACTTCCTAATAGTTCATAAATACATGTGCTTCTGTGGTATACAAACCAATCATCCAAAGAAATAACACACAGCCATCGAACTTACAAGATGGTCCAAACCCCAAAGAAATCACACCTCGCTCCTCTCGTGTCCAAAACAACTCACTTAACCCCCTTCTCTCAAACCATCACTTCCGTCCTAACTACTGGGCAATTCTACCCCAAGTTCGATGACGTCATTTCTTAACCTTTAATTAAATCACTCATAGGATTTGTGACTAGTGTTATTACACTAACTAGACACGCTCAAATACTTAGTGTTACATCTTGTTAAGTATTCTTACCCTAACTATAATTAAGTGGCAGCACCTTAGTGTAAATCCGACGTAACAGTCCTTACTGTCACATCTGCCTTATCATCTGTCCATGTCCTCAACAAGGTTACATATGGACCTTTAATTTTGCTGACTTATTATGCATGGCACCTGTATGGTCCCTGACATTGGAAGCATTATAGTGATTACGTTTCTTCCTTGTATCATCACTCACAAATCGTCCACTACCAATTCTTTTCCTGGGGTTTTCTTCCCACTTTAATTTCATTGTGAGAGATCGTCTTTCTCTTTTATCTTTCCCCAGTTCACATAATTCCGACTGAGGGATAGTCGGCTTATTCTGGGTTAAAACCACTTTTTGTACTCGACACAGAGTTGCTATTCTAACACACTCAAGTAAAGACTAAGTGTGAAAACTTCATATAATAGTCCCCTTTGCTTGGAGGTGTGTGACATTTAGGTAATTTTTTTAAAACAAGGCTTGAGTGTTCTGTCCTCAGCCTGTGCCTTCCTCATCTCCTCTGGATGAGTATTTATTGGTTCATCTTCTTCCTTCTTGGACTTTGATCTTGTCTGCACTGTTGCCATGACCACAGGTCTCTTGGGATTCCACAAGAAGACATAACGACACCCCAATTTTAGAGGGTAGATGGGTGCGTCTATCACTGCTGCTCTGATTACTCCTTCCACATAGCGAGTTTTCACTGTTATCCTAGCAATGGGAAGTGTCATGAGTGGTATGTCCTTGGTCACCCCTTGTATCTCCACTGTTTCTGTGGTATACTGATCTGGGTTCACCAAGTGCGAACTCACGACAGAATCAAAATCTAAACCTGTATCATAAAGGCACCTAATGGTGACCCCATTACAGACTACATCCTCACACACTGGGGGGTGATAAGGTTTCTGCTGTCCAGTAGGTTTGTCCTTTACTCCCTTGTTCCCCATCTTCATAGCAGCAAATCTAGAAGATTTCTTAGTACAAACTTTGGTGTCATGTCCTTCCCTCTTACATCATTTACAATATAATCTACCATGATGAAAAGCTTTTCTTTCATCATATTTTCTGTCATTGAACTGTGGGTTTTCATTTCTATAGTCATTTCGTGGCCAATTAAAATTTTGCTTACCTTTGTTGTCAAATTTATTAGAGTTCAGTGGGGCCTTATAATTTTCTGCATGTTTCTTTTTAGCGCCAGCTACCTCTGCCTGGGCCGCCTGATACCTCTCAGCGACATTAAGTAACTCACCCAACCTCTCTGCACCTTGTTCCATAAGAAACTTTCTCAAGTCTGGAGCCATGGACTCTCTCAATTGCCCAATAAGGATCATTTCTTTAAGATCTTGGGTTTTCCCCAGAGCAGTCCATTTCTCCAAGTAGGTCTCTAAACGTGCAGAGAACTGGTGATAGGTCTCGCCCGTCAGTAGCTTGGCATTTCTAAACTTTTTCCTATAACATTCTCCATTTTTTTCATACGTTAACAAAAGAGCCTGCTTTAGCATGTCATAATTATCTTGATCATGTTTGCTCATCTTTGCAAACACTTCATAAGATGTTCCCCTAAGACCCTGGGATAACTTTAAACTCCACCTTTCTTTCTCTAACCCATAGGTGGTGGCTAAAACCTCAAACCTGCTCAAAAATGATTCAATGTCATCATCCCTCTCAAGAAAATGGTCTAAATGGAACCCCATAGCTGAGGTTGAGGCTCCCTGACTAGCAGTGGCATTGGAGGTAGAAGGGCTGTTACCACCTTCAGGAGCATGGCTTTGTAATTCCAACTCCCTTAGTCGTAACTCGTGTTCCCTCTGTAATCTCTTCTCCTCCTTTTCGGATTCCCGTTCTGCAGCCAATTGCTTGTCTTCCCTTTCAGCCTCCAGTCTGCTTCTCTTTCGGCCTTTTTTTCTTCCAACTGGAGCCGTTTAATTTCAGCCTCCCTATCCGCCTCCAATGCCCGTAGCCTCTTTGTCAGCCTCAATCTGCAACCTCTTAATTTCTTTATCTTTTTCATCATCTATCTGCAATCGTTTTTCTTCTTTATCTTGTTCTAATTTAATAAATTTATCAAACTCCGATGTCACATATTGAACCAGAGCTTGCCCCTCCATAGCCATCTCTTGTGCAGCCAGCACAGCAGCAGATTTGAACTTTGCCAAGTCTGCCAAAATATCAATGTTAACAATGTTCTAAGGCAAATTTCAAACTCTAATTAACAAGGTATTAACACTGACTAATTTATTAACTTATTACAGGCCGTGACACTTCATCAACTATTTCTCCACTAAAAAGACTTCCCTTTTTATTTTATTGAATATTATTTATTTTGCTAATTTTAAATCCCGGGAGCGAGCTACCGACTATAAGTGATAAGTTTAAATCCCGGAACAGGATACTCCAATATATGTGGTGGTTTCCGGACCATGGCGGTTGTACTTATCTGGCGCGGGACGTTAGTTGATAGTTGAATGTGCGGCCCACTGCCACTGACTTGATCTTTCTGCAGTAATCTTGGCCGCAACTTGTACCAAGACTACAAGTCATACACCACGACAGCAACTTTAACAGAACTGCTGGTTATTTATTCAGGAAGCTGGCACTAGCACACTGCCAGTACAAACCCTGTAACATGAAAATTGAGGCTTGTCTGAACATAATATGAAATCCACTAATTTTCAATTAATAAGGCATTCAAAATTTATCTGACCGACCCAGCATATCCACATCAATAATGTAACAGTTTGTACCAGTTTTCAATTTCTTCTCCTCTACTGGCTACAACATCTCTACAATTATCCATGATCTTTTCCACAAAATAGGATAGGTGAAAGGTTCCTTGATGATAGTGTACAAACTCTTTTTGTTCTACACCTCTTGTAGTTTGATATTATGATGGAGCAATACATAGGCTTTGCATTAGTCTACTAATGACTTATGTACTTACAGTCGTAAAATATCTTAATTTCTCAATTCAAACAACACAATTAATAATATAAATAACTGTTAATAATGTCTATCTTACCACAGATTCACAGAATAAACATAGGAACGATGACTGGCACAGATTCAGCACTGCTGCATGCGTGACTATGAATCTTCCTAATATATTTACTTTAGTATTTATTCAAACTTCACACTCGTACATCGTCCTGACACTGGACTGTTTCTTAGGCAAATGGCCTCCAGAGTTCTAAGTTTTTCATATTATAAAATGCGTTGGCCAATGAGAATCTACTACTAAGCTTTTCAATTTGAATTTGAAAAATAAAGTCAAAATTACACCCCATATTTTCAAATGTACGTCGGTCACATTTTGGCATTAAAAGTTAAAAACAGACTTGCTTTTTGGCCTAACAATATTACCTCTCACTCACTTCTTGACTTTCCACTGCTAAATATATTTAGTTTTAGGGCCATCCCATAATATCTCTCCCTCTTTCACCCCCCCCCCCTCCTCAATCAGATTACATGTACCCTTGCTTGCTTCATTTCCCCTAATGCGTCCAAAAAGTAACCGTTAGTGAATGTAGGAACGAGCTTCTGTTGGTCTGTGTGCACTAACCAATACAGTAATTTGTCAATAAATTTCTTATTATCTGGGGGATTTTGTATTTTTAAATATATTATTTCTCAGGAGAAGATAATCTATCAAACTAACTAAGTTTTTGGGTCGTATTCCTGGAAATAAAGAATTCCATATATTTTCCATATGAGTTTCAATTTCTAACATTACATAAACACGCCATCTCTTTCCCGCTTTTGCGTTTTTCAAAACCAAACAAGTCTGTGACGTCATAAAATGTACCATTTTGCAAGAAAGGAGGGCTGGGTGTGTGGTTACATGCCAAACTGCATGACTATGGAACGAACAAATATTTGACCCTGTGGCGTTAGATTTACATCTGCCGCCAAAAATATCGCCCGCGTTGCCTACAAATCTGTGTTTCAACCAACCAGTGTCAAAAGGCGCAGTCTAAAAATACATTTTCCTCTTCCCTCTTTTGGTCTGAAACAAGGCTTATTCTGTCAAAACTGTTACCAATAGTTCCAAGGTCACTGGCAAACAATAGTACCCTTGCACTACGTTTCTGTCCTGCAAAACTCAGCGCGATGACTGGCGTGGGGGAAGAAGACGCGTCATAACCTAACTATTTTATCCCTACCTACCTTTATTAGTACCTTCTTCAATGAGAGCTCGTATATTGCGTCATGCTCACGACTCTCAATGTACAGGCCACATGGGTTTTTCACGAACCAAATCTAGAGTGCTATCTGCATTCTATTGGCCAGGTGTTCATAGAGATGTTAATATCTACTGCCGTTCTTGTGTGACATGTCAAGAAGTTAAAGTTCGTGGTACATACCACGTAGCTCCTATTCAAGCTGCTGACATTCCAATTCGACCATTTGAGAAAATGGCAATTGACATTATTGGTCCTGTTCAACCTTCTGCTAGGGGACATACACATATTCTCACTTATATTGATATGTGTACTCGTTGGCCTGAGGCCATACCTCTGAAGAATACTTCATCTGCTATTGTTGCAGATGCACTATGGTTGATCTTTTCACGTTTAGGTTTTCCACGTAAGATATTATCGAACAATAGTGTTCAGTTTATATCTGACTCAATGTCTCAAGTCATGGCTATGTTTCATATTGATAGATCTCTTAGTTCAATCTATCACGCGATGTCGAACGGTTTAATTGAGCGTCAGAATAGGACACCCAAACAATTATTGGGTAAGATTACTGAGGATCATCCTCAAGATTGAGAAGTGCAAAACGAAGCTACCGGTTTTTCACCATTTCAGCTCGTATTCGGCGTTCAACCTCGTGGTCCTATGTCGTTACTTCACGACTTACTCACCGAGGAGAATATCACAAATCGCACTCAATTCTCTTATGAGTATGTGATTTCTTTGAGGAAAAGGATTATAGATGCGTGTAGGTTAGCTACCACATCATCAGAACAAGCAAAAGAAAAAGCTCGACTTTTCGCAAATAGGTATCGACGTCTTCGCCAGCTTTTTACTGGTGACGAGGCTTATGTATTATTACCTCGTAAAGACAATCGTCTACTTATTGCCTGGAAAGGCTTTTTCAAAATAATCTCTAGAATCTCAGATGTCGATTACATTGTCGATATCATGGGCAAACATAAAACCTTTCACATAAATATGTTAAAGGAATTTCATTCTCGTCCTGACTATCTTCAGTCAGTATTTCAAGCAACTGACGACCCTACACCTCGTCTTCAACATTATACAGCCTTGTCGGTTATACAGCAAGAAGAGTCTTCTTTTCAAGATGTACCTTTACCTATACCGGTGGTACCACTTCATCCAACTGAAAGTTGGAATGATGTATCTATTTCTTCTAACCTTTCTGCTGATCAGCGTCAGCAAGTGTCATCTCTTCTTAAATCTTATCAGGATGTTCTCACTAACATCTAGGTCGTACGTCTGTTATTCAACATGACATTTTACTGATTGACGACACACCTATTCGAGACCTTCCATATCCTATCCTTCTGCATTTTTTATCTCAGGTTGATAAGGAATTGGAAGAGATGCTTCAATTAAAAATTATTGAATCATCCACTTCACCATATTCTTCTTCTATGGTAATTATTAGGAAGAAAGATAACAATATCCGTCTTTGTGTTGACTATCGTAAGTTAAACAAAGTTACACAATTTGACACAGAACCATTACCTCTTTTAGAAGATTTACTGGTTAAACTTTCTAAGTCTACTTTCTTTACTAAATTGATTTTCACTCGGCATATTTAGTATATTAGCACTCGTATTTAATTAGTACTACTAATTATTTCTAGGCAGTTTTAAGAGTGTTGCTCACTTCGCGTTGTTCATTTGCATTTCTTTGACTTTATAACTCATCATTTTGATGCATTCATATTTCATTTCTTTGAATTCATTTATTGACATTTTTTGTGTTTTCCCATTCTGTTTACTTTTATCACCCTTAGTACTTTATTTTCTTTATTGTTGCCACATTCATCCCAAGTGGGTTAACAGTGGTTGGATATTTTCTTCCCTTGTATTTTGTTTATTTGAGTTGAGTTCAATTTCATATTCATTCTAACACTCGTAATTAATATTTGTTCTAGTACATATATATTAATATTATGTGTAGATGATAATTTGATTTACCTCTCCGCGGTTATTAAAGTAAAAAAAATAATAGAATTTTTTTTTTTCGCGAGGGGTAAGGTAAGCTGTTACGTCCTTTTTGGGTACATTAACAGTATTAAGTTGACATAAGTCGTCCTTCTGTTTAAAGAGTACGCATCAACTAAGATATTAAGAAGATAATTGTAGTTAAATTGTAGGCGCACGAAAACGCACATATTTGGTGCGTGAGTTGCGTGGCCTTGGATGCTAAACAGAATGATGACGTAGGGTCTGGAGTGTAGGAAATTGGCTGATGGATGTCAGACTGAGGTCTGCTTGTTCGAGTCCCTTATTGTGGGAATCTTTATACTGTGGTCTTGTTATGCGGTCTTCATTGCCGTAAGACTTTACAGTAAGTAGTATTTTAAGCTCCTGAAGATATTTTATAAATTTTAAACTAAATCGTATCTAGTCCGTACATCTTTATGGGTCATCGTTACCTTCCATGTACCGAAATGGATTTTACGAATAAAATGGAGCATTAGGATCCAGCCAAGTGAAATTATGCAAGTACGTGCCAATTTGTAGTGCATAAATGATTACTATATGTAATGCATATTTTTCCGTCCGTTTGGAATACGGAGGACAGAACCAGAGGTCAAACAAGTTATATATACTTGAAGATTGGTAGGCACTAGTTATTATGATGCCTCAACTATTATGTACAGTTGTTTCTGATTTTATTGTATACGAGGCCAGTTAAGAATGGAGTATTATATTATATTATTTGACTATGACCTGTGTGACTGCCCTTTGAGGGGGTTAACAGTCATTGAGAACAGTTGTTAAGACAAGCTGATCTAATATTACTAAAGGAACATTATGTTATTTATACCGTGCCTTCATAATGATACACTGACATGTCTCCATGTTGTTTATTATGAACAAACCGTCAATGTTTGTGGATGTACACTCTGTCCGTATCAACGTACGTCCACCGCTGTTTTGAAAGAATAAACTGTGAACATTTATCCACGAGTTCCAGGATGCTTCATTCGGAACTGGTATTATTTAACGTGCCCTGTTCTTGTTGCTGATGCTTGATCGCCACCCCAGCATACTAACATTCGCGTATCAGCATAAGGTAATAGTCAGCCACCACAACCCAAACGAATACTACAGTTTGCTGGCTAGTGTGCCACAACAACTACGTGGACGAGACGACTATTACACAGGGATCAAGATCTCCAGGACGACCCAGAATTCGATGGGAGAACAACATTAGACAATCCGTGATGGACCGAGGACTAGACTGAAACCAGGCCAAAAGATATACAGCTTAACATGGCGCTCTCTCTGGCTAACCTGTACACACCAAGGTAGAAGATGTTTGTTTGTTTGGTTTTAAGGACCATCTACATTGTACACGGAAAACTCCATCAGTGCTCCGATCTCCTCCTTTAGCTCACAAGGAGAATCTCGGCACAGTGCACGAACTCCAAAGCATCGGCGCGCATCCCAATGTGTGTATACAGAAACCACACATTCTATAAATATTTTTGCATCGAGTAGGCTTTCTTAATTGTGTAAACTCTATCACGGCAGCGGCCGTACGGCCTACTCTTTATGATTTCCAACTGCCGAGTAATTTTTAAATTGCAAAAGGTGTACACGGGACCTACTATTTTTCGCTCTTATTCAAGAAGGCTAGGCATCCGATCTCACTACTCGGAGAATCAGGAGGAAGTAAGACGTTATTAGTACAAAGTGGTTGTGAAAAAATTCCATCAAGAGTATTTTCTGTACTGGGAACCGACCCCAGTGTCTTTAGAATTAGATGTGGACGCCATGTCTCTTAGCCACTCTGGTCCCCGGGATAGGAGAGAACCGACCAAGTAAGAAAATGTCTTTAAAGGATTGTCGAAGTGCGCTATTTGGCGCCGATGGAACATTTCGGTGTGTACATCAGCGACTACAACATAAATTATTTTAAAACTATCATTGAAAGTGGCAGAGGAAATAAATATTCACATCTTTTATATGCGCATCAAACTCTATATTATTTAAAGTATTTTTATTCTAAACATGGTAAACAACATTTTTTTTTTACAATTTAAGAAATGTACTAATACACATAAGAGATTATTTTATGCCTTATATAAATTTGTATAATGAATTGATCAAAAATAAATAGAAAATGAAAATCTGTTATTTAGTTTGATATTTTATTAATATTTTAATTGTTCCCCTTTAAAATCAATTTGGATGCTTTCTCCTAACTTCTTAATCTCTGCTGCTTTTATAGTATCACAAGGTTAAGTTCTTTTTTTTCTTTTCACTTATTTCCGAGATCGGACATGACGTCAAATCCTGACAAGAGGTGTGATCTCCCGGTTAGAAGTCGGGTATATTGTGTATATTTGTATATCATTTTGACTGCTGGATTGTTATCTCTGTCCTGTTCTTTTTAAATTCAGGGGGTGTGGGGGGAGGGGGCACTTTTATTAGCCATAAAAAGGTTTATTTCTGTGAAGGACTGCTAGCTGGGTGTTTGGTCGTCACGACGTAAGTTTATTCGGGTGTTACTGCTTATTCAATCTATATACTTGTTTTTTCTTGTAAGCGTAATAATTTTACCTCTAAATCTATTATTGCTAGTGTGCCGACGTGTCGTTAAATGTGTATTTTTCGTTTCCTCTTGTGTCTACCGATACTGTGGTCTTCCTTAACTCCAGCTGATTTATGACTTAATCAATGACGATTTGACGTATGGTGTCTAAAATAACAATAAGTAATTCTTCTATTGGATTGTTTAATGTTTGAGTGTGTTGATTTATTTCATATGTCAGTGATAAACTGTCTATCTTGTTCTACGGTTTAGATTCGTTGTTGGTTTACTACTTTATTTTTCTACCCGTAGTTACATAACTGTAATATCTGTAGTCAGTTGTTGGAGTTGGGGTTTGATGTGTAGTTTCTGCTTACTTGACAGCGTATTTGTTGTCAATTTATTTATTATCTTCGTTAAAGGCAGTATTACTAATCTATCCCAGTTAGATCGTCTGTAGCTCTGTCAACATTACAAATCTCTCCCAGGCATTCATCTGTAGTTCGATAAACATTACAAATCTGTCCCAGTTAGCTCAGCTTATCTGTAGTTCTGTCAACATTACAAATCTGTCCCAGTTAGCTCAACTCATCTGTAGTTCTGCCAACATTACAAATCTGTCCCAGTTAACTCTTCTCAACTGTAGTTCTGTCAACAATACAAATCTGTCCCAGTTAGCTCAGCTCATCTGTAGTTCTGTTAAAATTGTGACGAATCAGTTGTGCACTTTTATAACTTTCATCCTCTCCGGCGGTATCACTTCGTTTCTTCATTTTCCTCACCTATCGTCCTATGGTTTGACATATTTTATGCACCTACATTCAGCTCTAGCCGGTCGCAGACTTGTGTACCTTTCGCCCTGTGAATCGTCGTAAGCTAAGTAGGCAGGTCAGCGAATAATTTATCATCTCAGTTGTCTAGCCATCTTTAGTAAAGTCGATCTTTATTGACACAAGGTGGTAGCGCAGGATCAATGAAAAGAAAGTCATATTGTCTGTCTGAGAAATGCGTCTTAGGGATTTACGCAAACACAGGTGATAAGACGTAATCGTTTCCGCTGGGCCATCTTTGTATCAATATTACCGATAAACTGTTTGGGGAGACAATATTGGGGTAAAGCGTCTAGACGGGAGATAAGTTCACATATTTGGTTATGAGTTTGCATAAAGTTGCAATCCGAAGTATTACTGCCTTATTAGAAAGATGTCACGCGTCGGAATTTTAAAATTTGATATTTCAAAACACGCGGCGGATATTTTGATTTAACACCCCGACACATTAATTCTAAAGAGTTTACCATTGGCTTAATTTGCGAACCGGAATAGACGTTGACTTTCATTGGCAAATTTATCGAAAGTACAATCTGGGATGGGAACTGAGAAATATAAATATAATATATCGAAATCGGAGTCACAAATCAGACTGTATTGCCACGTCAAGCTAGCAATTCACATGAGCCAGAGAGACGATCGGAAAAAGGATTCTAAAATTATAAGTGACATATCAAAATATTTATGCAACTTTGAAATCCGCATTTTTAAATACAAGACTGGAAACTTAAAGGACCAGGACAGAGTATTTCAGCAACTTTGAAACTTAAAAGTAAACCCCCATTTTAAAATACAAAGACTGGAGACCTAAGGAATCAAAACACCCGTCTTAAGAGGAATACTAAAATTTCCCAAACCAAGTAATTCGTAAGCATCAACATGCTGCGTCCATTCTGTGCCAGGAGATTGTGTTCCCAAAAATTACTTTGGGGTAAGCGTAAACATTTATTTTACCATGTGAATTTGACATGTTTACCTTGCTAAGTGGTGTTACGACTTGATGTGTGGCCATATTTATATTAAAGAGTTCATCGAGCTATGTTATCGAATGCACTAGGGTTTGATCATGCAGGACACGAAACTGGCAGAATAACTCAAGTCGCTGGGTAGTAGGTCCATGTGATGAAGTGTACTAAGATTCTTTCTTTCAACTGGCCCATGTCTTTTTCTCCTTGCAATTTGTTCACTTTTCTAGGAGGGATTACAGGTAATCCTTCACCATGTTTTTTCTCCTTCTATTTTTTTACGTTTTTCAGAGTGAGATCTCGATGGAGTTGTATCTCATCTGCTTTACGTTTCTTCTTTATGGAGTTTAGAGTTGGGGTGTAGAGAATTGTTGCAGTATTTTTCTATAGGGAGGACGATCGAGCCTAGATCAGTTTTTCACCAGTTTAGTCTTTTTAAAAGATTTGAGGGCATGCGGCTAGACGCATTTTTCGGGATTTTATATATATATATATATATATATATATATATATATATATATATATATATATATATATATATATATATATATATATATATATATATATATATATATATAATAATAATAATAATAATAAATTCTTTAAGCACCAAACACGGCGCATAAGGCAGAAACCAGTGCTCTCTAGGTTGTTCGTTGTGACGCCACTCCTCTTAGCTCTTGCACATTATTTAGGCCCAACGTTCTTCCTTCTCTTATTATTGTTCTTCTGCGTGTTTCTTTTGGTCTTCCTTTTTTCCTCTTACCCTCAGGAACCCAAGTGAGCGCCTGTAGTGGTATTCTGTTGTTTTGCATTCGTAGGACATGACCGATATATGACCATCGTCTTTTCCTTATATCATCATCATCTCTTCTTCTCAGCCCGTAACCCGTCATGGGTCGTAGGGGTGCCATGGTGGAAGCATCAGCAGACAGGGTCCTCCACTGCTCTCTATCCTCAGCAATGCGTACAAGTGTGGAAAAACCGTGTCCTGCCCATTCTTTGATGTTATCAGCCCAGGATTTTCTCTGCCTTCCTTATATAGTCTTAGACATATTTCTGCCTAGAGTCTTCTCTTATTTGTCGATTAGTCTTGAATTCTTTCCAACTGATGTTCATGAGTTTTCTAAGACATTTGTTCTCGAATGTATTCAGCTTTTTCTCCAATGATTTTGTTATTTTCCAACTCTCACAACCGTATGTTAACACTGAGATAACATTTGAATTAAACAGACGAAGCTTGGTATGTATATTCAATGATCGTAATTTCCAAATGTTAGATAATCTATTGAAGGCGCTAGCTGCTAAAGCAATTCTAGTATGGATCTCTCTTGTTGTGTCACCATCCTGAGTCATTTTACTGCCTAAATAATTGAAACTTTCAACTTTCTGTAGTTTTTCCCCGTTCAAGATGATATCAAAGGTCTCGTTAGAAAAGTTCCTAGCTTTAATTTTAGAGGCATTTATTTGGAGACCTATTTTAACCGAGAGATGACACAAATTATTTACTGCTTCTTGGGATTGTCTGGGTGTTGAACTTAAGAATGCTAAATCATCTTCGAAATCCAGGTCCCCCAGGAATTTTCCATTTGTCCATTTTATACCTAATTGTTCATTGTGGGTATAGTTTCTCATAACCCAATCAATAGCTATTCCAAAAAGTAGTGGTGACATAATACAGCCTTGTTTCACCCCTGTTTCTACTGTAAACCATTCTGTATTCCCTTTATTTGTTCTAACACAACATCTTGCATTGTCATATAGCGCTTTGATTATATTCACATATTTTGTTGGAAAACCATAGATTGTAAGTATCTTCCACAATGATGGGCGGTGTAGACTATCAAAGGCTTTTTGAAAATCGACGAAGGTGATAATAAGTGGCGATTGCATTTCCACTGATTCTTCTATAATTGTTCTTAGTGTGAATATTTGATCAATACATGATCGTTTCGGCCTGAAACCCGCTTGTTCTTCTCTGATCTTTTCGTCAGCATGCAATTTAAGTCTTTCTAACATCATGCAACATATAGTTTTCCAGGTACTGATAATAGAGATATACCACGCCAGTTATTACAGTCTAATAGATCACCTTTCTTCGGTAACTTTACAATAATACTGTCTTTCCATTGTTGTGGTGGTTTTTCTTCTCTCCATACTTCATTTATAATATCTAAAATTCTCAAGAGGTTGTTGTCATTAACTGCTTTAATCATTTCCCCTGAAATTTCGTCAACTCCAGCAGCTTTAAAATTTTTTAATCTTTTAACGGCTTGTTTGATCTCGTCCAGCGTGAATTCATCGCAAGTTATTGGCAAGGTGGTTGTGGGTGTTTCATTATTAAAATCAGGTGTTACTGTTGGTGGTGGTCTGTTTAGCACCTCCATGAAGTGCTCAGCCCATCTCTTCATTTGTTCTTTTTCTGTTGATATTGAATTCCCTAATTTATCTTTAACAGGTGTTTCCATAGCAGTAGGCTGGTGACATAGTTGTTTTGTAATTTGATAAAGGCACCTACTATTACCAGTTCTTGCAGCATTATATATATATATATATATATATATATATATATATATATATATATATATATATATATATATATATATATATATATATATATATATATATATATATATATATTTCGGCCATTATTTTGCTTATATATATATATTATATATAGATACTATTAGAAACGCACCACCTGTATAATCCGGCAGTTTACATATTTGGAATCTTTATTCAGCTGGTCATTAATTTGTACATTTGATTGTTATGAAATTCATTGCATTCTGTGCAGGCAAGGGAGAAAACCAAAAATACAAAAAAATGCACGTTCGTTATCCTGCTGGAGAAGCTGCAAGTCTGGATAAATTGTGAACGCAGGAGCAACCAGTGCATCCAGAACCTCATCTCGATATGTCACAGCATTAACATTTCCACGGAAGACGTTTGGTGAAAACTGAATCCTCCCCAAATGTATACTGCCACCTCGAAATCGGTTGACACAGCAATCTGCAAAGCGCTCTTCACACCGTCGCTAAATCCGCATACGTCCATCTGCAAAGGATATGTTGAATCTGTTCTCGTCTGTGAATAGGACAGCATTCAACTGCAGTCTAGTCCATCTGATATGTTGCTCTGCCCATTGCAGGCGCTGCTAACGATGTCTGTGAGTCAAGTTTGGCCCAACATAAGGTCGTCTTGCAGTAAGGCCTGTATCTCTGAGTCGTCGTATGACTGTCATTCGAGAGACTTGCCCATGTCTACCCACTATTGCTCTTGCTGTTTGACTTGCCGGGAAAGTCAATTCCTTAGGTGACTCAGCACAATATGACGATCTTGCGCAGGGGTAGTAACTCGTGGTTGGCCACTCCGAAGTCTATCCCGGGCACTGCCAGTGGTTCCGTAACGTTCATTGAGACGTACAATAGTGCTGTGGTGGCAATTCATCCTTCTGGCAATGGCCCGCGAGCTCATTCCGGTTCCAACATACCAATGGCTCGTTGGTGGTCGTTTTCAGATAGTCGTGGCATTTCAAGCACATGTACTGGGTGTTTTGTCTCAACGGCCTTTTTATACCGAGTATACTGCCACAACGCGTACACATTTTCAGGGTCATAGCTGTTGAGAATCGTGTTGCACGTGTAACTTTTCGTTTTTTGTAACCCATGGGTTGAATTTGCACTTTCCAAAGCAGCCATTCGCTCTATTGGCAAACACGGGGTTCCATTCCCACACTTTTTTTTTGCCAGCTTCTCGGCATCAGTATATATAATAGTGGTGCGTTTTTAATATATATAGATATATATATATATATATATATATATATATATATATATATATATATATATATATATATATATATATATATATATATATATATATATATATATATATATATATATATTTCGGCCATTTTTGCTTCAATTGGCAGTAGACGGCAGAGCGTAATCCCGTTTCTTTGTCTAGCAGTAACCGGTTACATCAGAATCGTTTACGAGGATTGATTGGCCGAGAGCTAACGGCATTTAAAATCATTGGGTAGAATCAAAACCACGCATATGACGTCACGAGGTTAGCGTGCTGTTATATGAGAATAAATAGGCCCGTAATTTAATTCTCGTTCTCTTAATGTAATTGCCAGCCGCGTTCCAGAGTCAAAATTGTCGATTGCCTTTCAGTGGGGAAATTCGAGTTTTGGTAAGCATGATTTTTGCGTGGTACTTTATTTAATTTTTCTCGTTCTAGGCCGATCAGTTAAGTTTCTTTGGGCAGTTTAAGTTTAATGTTAATTCTTAATGCCAGAGCCATCAAATAATATCTGAGTGATAGACTTGAGAAACTTAAGAGGTTCATAATAATTCCTTATTGAAGGAATAGCAGTATTTAAGCTGGGTTAAAAGTTGAGTTGCCGCGGGCGTGCTTTGTATTATTGCAAAGCAGGTCTGTAGAGAAACCCGCATCTGCGAATTATATTAATTTACAGAATAGTCGGGAGCGCGTGTACCGTATTTTATTGTGATTTTATTTGATAAGTACATACTTATACACGGGAGTACAGTTGTGGAATGGTGACCACGTGGGTGCGTTAATTATTGAATATTATTCAGGACGATATTCAGAGGTGTGAGAAGGCGGGAGCACGTGGTGTATAATTTGTGGCAGTATGTAGAGGCTAGCATGTAATGATATACATTATTTAGTGTGCATAGTTGTTCTGTGTACTCAGAAGACGTGAGATGTACTTTTAAAAGAAATTATTTTGTATTACATTTTGAATGTGCTTTAATATTACGGTACGGGAAATTTAATGATTCCTGGACAGGCGCCTATTTTAATTGTGGTAAACATTGGCTGCATTTAGTGTCAGCGTAGAAAGTGGGCCACAGTATTTTTGCACAGGTAGATAGGCCTCAGTGAGAAAAACTGTTGGTATTGTAACCAGCCAGGCAGAACCCTAGGTCTGCGTGATGTATTATCGGGGTCGGTAATGTTTACTTTAGGCTCAGGTAGAGAAGGGAATTGAGTGGAGTAGCGGACTTTGTTGGCCCGATTATTTGTATGGTGGTGCATAACGGGAAGAGAGTCAGGGAGTTATTTTAGGAATGTATTATTTACATGTTGTTTAGCTGTTGCAATTTTTTCTGTCTAAACATCAGGTATCGCGGCTCTGAGGGGTAGAGCAAAAGTTTCCAATAACTTTCCGCCGGCGAGAGTTTGCATCTCAGACAGAGAAGGGTTTGAGATTTTTGCCAGAGGCAGACGAAGTATCGAGGAAAAAAATACGTTTTCCCAAGGCAGGGAAGACATTCTCCAGTTGAAAGGGATTTTGGTGGGAAAATCCGGAGCTCTGATGCTCAATCGTCTTACACACGCAAATCGGCAGGTTGCCAGCTTGGTTGTAATTTATTTCGCTTCGTCCCGGCCATAATAACGCCGAAGGCCTGAACCCAGTTAGAGGTAATCGGGCAGGTAATGTCAGATGTGTTAGGAGAAGCCAGCTACAGTTCCAGTCCAGAATCCAGTGGGGTTCTGTTAAACCTTCGTCATCAATTCCATAATGGTGGAGAGAGAAAGGGTGAAAATACTCTCTACAGAAGTCAGCTCAGATAGGCAGAACTGATACAGTTTTGTTCCAAGTAGAGCAGATGACGGTTGCTGAAGTTTAGTCTACAGTGCTATAGCAAATAGACAGAACTGAGAGCAAGTTTATGTAAGAGCAAAGCAGAGGTCAGCTGCTGCAGGTTTAGAAGAGTGAATTGTGTAGCAGTGTTCGGGAGATTTCAGAATAGGCTGTGTAGAACCGAAGTCTGTGCAGAGATCGTGTAGACACTTCGTAGTCGTTCCAGCTGATATGTGTAGTTAGAGTTAAAATTTAGAACAGCTAGTTTGGAGTGGAGGCTCGACATCTGAGACCCCACCAAGTGCAGTGTGGTTTATTTAATTTAATCTTACCTTCTTTCTCCATACAGGTGAACCTTGTGGGTGAAGGGTTGGGTTTGATGATACAGCATTTGTAATTTTTCCTGAATTTGTTTTTCCAGGATTTTTATGTATTTGACATGTATTTGAGTTTTGTTTATAGGTGTAAATAAATTTTGTACCTTTATAGTCTGGACCAGTCATTTTAATTACGTACAGTAGCTATCTGTTGCCTGTATCGTGGTGTATGTGAATCTTAATTGAACCTTATCCCCCTTAGGGTAGTTAGAGGTGGTCGAGGTCATAGCAATTTAGACGTTCGAAGTGGCGAGGAAGAGTCAACTTCGGTTCTCAACCTCGGAGCCAATGGTCTCAACTTTCACATTTGCACTATCATTTTCATCTGAATCTATCCTTTCAGTCTTTCTTCTCACTAGTGTCTTGTCACTATATGTAGACAGCCTCTAGTCTTAAATCCATTTCGTGACAGTCCACAATACACATGTAGTACATATTTATTAGGTTTTCTTCACAATACAATAGCAATGGTGAATCTTCATAGCAATGGATATATGCCTGCGTGTGGCAATATACCATTATTACTTTTATTCCTTAACAAATTATCCCGTTCTCGCGGAAAAAAAAACACATACATTTTTTAAAAACTCAAAATCAAAGAATTACTGAACCGGAAAATCGGCCAGAATTGATCAAATAAAAATGCCAGTAGTCAAACGATTGAAAACCTTAGTCACAGTCTGTTTGCATATGTGTACTAATTTAAGTAATGATGCAAGACCAGAAATATGTCAGTCATAAGTCATCAGTCAAGGAAAGAAAAGGAAAGTCAAATGCATTAATTACATACATCATGAAAATACAAGAGAAAGAAAAATAAATTAATGCATACATTAATTTAGCTTAAAAAAATGGACACCAAGAAAAAGGGAACGAACTAATATTTGCAAATGCTTGAATACAAAATTTAGAGGTTATCTCCCTGAAAGAATGCATTTTACTAAATCTAAAGATGAGAAAAGGAAATTTAAAAAAAAAAAGAAAAGTCATATGAAAATATTAAATCATAATGGATTTAAATTAAAAAGGTTAATGCTATAATGTCAAATTGATGGGATCACTTTCCCGAATATATCTAATAGCAATTGAATGCGAAGATAACTGTTAATAAAGTCATCTCATTTGAATAAACTTCTGTATCTCTGGCGAAGAATACAATGTCCCACAAAATATTTTGTGCATGCGTAGGATCACAGTTACAAATGTGAATATTGTCATTAGGAACAGCAAGTCAATTTCAATAGTACCAAGTACACAAGCTCCTCCAGAACTCTTGAGATGTTCGTAAAATGTTAATGTGAGAGATCATTCTGAGAGAACTGTGCAACCAATGTTCGACCAATGCCGTCAGATAGACTGCTGATGGATCGTCACGCAAAATTATCGTACGTGTGATGGAAGTAAATTCAAACGACAGCGTAAGTTTATGAAGTCAGTCCATGATTAACGAATGTTCGACAGGTGCTGACAGGTAGGCTGCTGGTGGATAGTTATAAACATGTTCATAAGTGTGCCGAAACAAGTTGAAGTGACAGCGTAAGTTCATGAAATCATATAACGGTTGGCAACTGTTCATACGGTGCTGTCAGGTAGGCTGCTAGTGGATAGTCATACTCATTTCATGTGTGTGCCGTAGGCAAGTCGAAAGCAGCGTTAGTTCGTCGTATCAGGTTCTGATTGAGGACATCATGATAGGACGTCGGCTACAACAGTTGAAGAACATGGGATTGCCTGAATCTCGTATTGGAATGCCTGAAGTAGAATAGCAAAGCGGTCCAATTTTGGATTCTTGTGATTCGATTTTTTGAGAAAAACAAATGCTTTCTGAAAGGACTGAATGATGAATGGGAAACCCAGACGATAGCGTTCCAGTTTTTGTATGGCCCAGATTATCGCCAAAAGTTCATGGTCTATAACTGTATATTTTTTCTCTGGCCAAAAGTTTGCGTGATATACACACACACACACACACATATATATATATATATATATATATATATATATATATATATATATATATATATATATATATATATATATATATAGAGAGAGAGAGAGAGAGAGAGAGAGAGAGAGAGAGCGTGATTGCTGTCCCTGGTGATTAAAAGAACTACTTTGATTTCTGTAGTTTTGGGATACATGCCTAGGTGAAGAATTATGATTGTTTGATCTATAGTTATTCCAATCTCTGTTAAAAGGAATAACATTGTCATGTATTCTCCAACTTGAGTTTTGTTGTTTGTAATTGTCTATATTCTGAGGTGCTAGTTTCAGTATTGTTGTCTACCTCTGTTAGAATTTCCATTATTGTACCCCCCCCCCCCCCCCGGGCACAAAATTCCTATCAAGGCTATGAGATCTCAGTCTGATATTTGGGTTTTTCCAGGCTATGGCTAAAGCAACAGGTAAAGCTTCCTTAATAACATTATTACTGACACAAGTACCTGGATGTGCAGTGAAGAACTGTCTTCCAATTTCTTCCAGTGAAGACAGGCTATATGGTTTCCGTTCATGTAAGAATGACCAAAATGGATTACTCACAGAGGATAAAACATTATCCCTCAATAACAAATTCATGAGGCCATCATAGGTTTTGTCAACACCTGACAGTTGAACCCATCTGTTGAAAGTCAAGCGAATAGCTGAAAAGAACTCCAAGAAGTCGTTCCCAGTCTCGGGGTCATTAACACATATTGTTCTGCTCATCTGCGACTAAAGCAAAACTATAATTGGTAAATGTTATCAATGAAAGTGACAGAGGACATAAGTGTTCACTACTTTAACACGTGCATCAAACTCCTTATTATTGAATGTATTTTTATTCTAACCATGGGAAACAAAACACGTTTTAACAATTTAAAAAAGTACTGATCAAAATAATATAATATTTTATGCCTTACATAATTTTGTAAATTGAATTGACAAAATAAAATAAATAATGAACGTCTGTGTTAAAGTTTGATATTTTTTTAATAGTTGAATTGTTCCCCTTTGGAAGTCTTCTTCTTCTTCCTTGTTCGCCCTGAAAAGGACGGTGGTTGCGTTGTGTCGGTTTACGCCGTAGCTGTGATATCTGCACCTTTCGGTCGACACATCCGACTTCAGCACGGCATTTTTTAGGGACCGGGTTTGCCTTCCCATTGCGATCCGTACTCGCTCAGCCAGACTGCACTGCTGCAGACTGGTTCCAGGACCACCACGTGGAGGTGGAGTACGGTCTTAGTCATGACCGCTGCACTGTTATCTCTGTCCTTTTCTTTTCTTTTTAAATTAAGGGGGGACGGGACTTTTATTAGCCATAAAAAGGGCTGTTTCTGTGAAGGACCGCTAGCTGGCTGTCTGACGTCACGTCGCAGGTTTATTCGAGTGTTGCTGCTTACTCAGTTCATATACTTATTTATTTATACATTCTAAGTGTAATGATTTTACCTCTATATCTATTATTGCTAGTGTGCCGACGTGTCGTTAAAAAGTACTACTAGCTGAAATGAAGGTCCATGTGTGTTTTTTGTTTCCTCTTGTGTCTACCGATAGAGTGGTCTTCCTTAGCTCCAGCTGATTTATGATTTTGTCAATGATGATTTGACGTATGGTGTATAAAATTGCAATAAGTAATTCTTTCTTTGGATTGTTTATTGTTTGACTGTGTTGTTTTATTTGATATGTCAGTGATAAATTGTCTCTCTTGTTCTACGGTTTTTGTTGGTGGAGTGTCTGTTTTATTTTTCTACCAGTATTTATATAACTTTAATCCCTGTAGACAGACGTCAGAGTTGGTGTTTAATGTGTAGTTTCAGCTTACGTGACAGCGTGCTTGTTGTCAATCTATTTATTGTCTTAGTTAAACGTTTCAACAATCATTCTCATACCACTATGACACATATTAATAATTTCATAAAACAAATGTGATAGCGTTGCAGTTCAGCTCCAGTCAGATCATAAGTAGATTAGTATTACTAATCTATTGCAGTTGGATCGTCTGTAGCTCTGTCAACTTACAACTATGTCATAGGCATTTCTCTGTAGTTCTATCAACATTACATATCTTTCTCAGTTATCTCAGCCCATCTGTAGTTCTGTAAACAATACAAATCTGTTCCAGGCAGATCATCTGTAGTTCTGTCAACATTACAAATCTGTCCCAGTTATCTCAGCCCATCTGTAGTTCTGTAAACAATACAAATCTGTCCCAGGCAGATCATCTGTAGTTCTGTCAACATTAATCAGTCCCAGTTAGGTCAGCCCATCTGTAGTTCTGTCAACATTACAAATCAGTCCCAGTTAGGTCAGCCCATCTATACTTCTGTCAACAATACAAATCTGTCCCACGTAGATCATCTGTAGTTCTGTCAACATTACAAATCAGCACCAGTTATCTCACCCCATCTGTAGTTCTGTTAACAATAAAATCTGTTCCAGGTAGATCATCTGTAGTTCTGTCAACATTTCAAATCTGTCCCAGTTATCTCACCCCATCTGTAGTTCTGTCAACAATACAAATCAGCACCAGTTATCTCACCCCATCTGTAGTTCTGTAAACAATAAAATCTGTTCCAGGTAGATCATCTGTAGTTCTGTCAACATTTCAAATCTGTCCCAGTTATCTCAGCCCATCTGTAGTTCTGTCAACAATACAAATCTGTCCCAGGCAGATCATCTGTAGTTCTGTCAACATTACAAATCAGTCCCAGTTATCTCACCCCATCTGTAGTTTTGTCAACATTACAAATCTGTCCCAGGCAGATCATCTCTAGTTCTGTCAACATTACAAATCAGTCCCAGTTAGGTCAGCCCATTTCTTAGTTTCAGGGTAGCAATGGTTCTGGTTTCTGAGCAACAAAGTCCATAATTTATGACCAGTTTGATTAAAGTTGGGTTAACAAAAACATAAGTACAGCTTCATACTAGGACACAGTATACACAAAATTGTCAACGTTACGGCCAGGTCTTCATCAAGGTCACAACTAAGGAAAACGGAAGGGCAAAGACAGAATTAAAAAGTAAAATTCATAAGAAATAAATACAAAAGATTAATTAAGAGAAACGTGTATTCTTTTAGCAAGTTCACTATTTGTTTGTGTAATTGTTTCTCTTGGCACAAAGTTGCCTCCCATAATAGTGGTTTACGTGGAGGTATGACTGTCATTTTGTACGTATATATATATATATATATATATATATATATATATATATATATATATATATATATATATATATATATATATATATATATATATATATATATACATATATGATTTCTGGTTTGTGAGTATTGTCTATGACTTATATTACGTTTAGGAGCCGCGATGGTGTAATGGGAACCACACTGCGCTGGCAATCGGATGATCCAAGTTCAAGCCCGGGCGAGCTCATTTAAAGAAATGTCGTCCACCGGGATTTGGACAGGATTAATTCGAGCGCTGGGAGAAAACATTTGAAGAAGTGTCGTCGACCAGGGACTGGCGGCTCCTGAGCCGACCCAGCTCTAATGGGTACCCTCCGAAGACGGCGATAAAAAAAAAATTACGTTTGTGAGTTGTTAAAGTTTAGAACTGAAGTACGATAAGACAACATGAGGATCTTCATGATCACAACAGTAAGTCATCTTTATTATGTTTTTCAGCATAACGTTTACTGAGGAGAATGCATACAATTTTCTCCATATAACTCTGAATTATTGGTGACTGTTGCGTACATATTATGTCCTTAACAGGCATTAACAGATAAATGTAGTCCCAGGTCCTACATCTGTTAGAGATATGTACACACCAACTCAGTTGTGAGTATTATAGTTTATTGCGCACGAGAACGCACATTTTTGATATTTGTAAATTAGCGCGTTTTGTTGTCAGAGAAGCAGATGACGTATCTGGCTAATGGAACAAGGCAGAGTTCCTTTCAGACTGAGAGTCTGATGTTTTTTCAGTCCTTCATTTGGACAAATTGTACTTACTTGGTGACTGGCTCACTGCAATTTAAGTCATAGCCCTCAGGTCACTCAAGTCAGGTAATATTATAATTGATTTATAAATTTGTAAGAATAGTTTCGTCATTGACTTTCTTCATTCAAGTCGACCTCTAGCTGGTACCCGTACATGTTGGGACAAGAATGGACAAAAGTCGTACCGTCAATGCACTGGAAGTTTTGAAGATGTTTATTATATAAACATTTGTTTATGGAACGGACAGGATCTGCGTTGTTGAATATTTAAATGGATGGGTTTGAAAAAAAATCGAAAAAAAGATGATTCGTCTTACGGGGACAACAGACAAAGAAAGTAGTCTACGTTACGGCCACAAGGCCTTCGTCAGGAAAAGAAAGAAAGTGAAGGCTAGATAGGAGACATAAGAACTTAAAGAAATATAAAAATAAAACCTACGTACTTCCCTGAAGGCGAAGTATGGCTGAAAAGGAAGTGACTTCTGCCCCCGGTTGTACACAATACATACTAAGAAACTAAAAACTAAAAAACGAAACTGAACAAAAAACTACCCAAACGTAATAAAAGTGGGGACTGGAAATAGAAGAGGACAGAATGAGTGGGAGATAAATGAATATGAAATAAAAAATCAAGACAAATTAGAAATATTTAAAGTAGCCGTCATGCGAGTAACGGCTAATATGGAGAGGTGAACCAAAAACGTCAGCCGTTGGAAGTTTTTATACACTTCACAAGTTATAATGTTTTATCAGAAGTCAGAGTTTCATTGTCAAACTAACTAAGAAGGAGTATTCCTTAATGGGTTGTATACCCTTGATTGTAATATGATGGACTGCCCTTGAGAGGTCAACAGTCGTATAGGACGTTCGTTAAGTCAAGTAATTTATATCAAGATGAACATGTATGAATCTATCGATGCTCATTGATGATGCTTCACTAAGTATATGATGGAAGCTGAATACCATATGTCACAAGTTAATCTACCATGTATATGCATGAAAATGTCGTATTGTCCACGTCTACGTATTGTCAAATAAACCGTTGATGGTATCATTACTCAACCACGAGTTCTAGTGTCCGTCCTTGACACTATTGAAATTGAATTGACTCTTAGAGATTTTCTATTATTCATTCGCGTCTTAGACTCAACCAGATAACTGTCACCCATCACTATTCTAATACCTATCAATGGGGATCCAAAGTGACCAGTTACAAGTGGTGGATGAACAGCTACAAATGGCGGCCAGCTGTGTTATGAATGTATCAAATTCATGGGAACGAGATCCATCAATGAATTACTCGTGTACCAGTAGAAATTTCAATTCAAGACGACAGCAACTCACTTCGAGGCCAAGGTTACTCAAAGTCAACCGTCAACGCTGAACACTTCATTATCAACAATGTGGAATGGAATCAAGTTCTCCCATCTATCAAAATACCACAGCTCACTAATACAGCATCCGATTTCCTAAGTTCGCAATACTGCCTGGATCGGGAAATATTTCCATAATTGGAATTAAGATAAGTTATAACGCTGTTGTTTGTTTTTGCTACCGTTTTCGTTAGCTGAGCCCTTCGGTTGTAATGTCCATGAATATATTTGTCATATTATTTGTTCTATGTTCAATGTTCATCGCGGGATGTTGGGTAGGCGAATTATGAAGGTAACATACCAGTTTCACCACAGGTCCTTCATAATTGTTCTTTAGATATTTATTTGCAGACTTCCCGCAGTGGAATGTTCCGACACGTAAGTGTCGAAGGATTCTAGTCCACTGTGTTCGGTACGCTGTGAACGAACTGTTTAGTTGTGACGTCCAGTTATTTCATTGTTGTTTTGGTTATAGTGATTCTTATCCGTACCTTAGTTTTATGATGTCTTTAGTACGTAACGGTCGTCCAGTCTCACCTTGCTTTCGTTTAGTTTTTTACAAACCTATGTCCATACACTGTGTTGTCAATTGTCTTGTTCTGTTGTTCATCGCAGCTATCATTGCAATTCTTTTGCAACAGTCGATTTTAGTTTCACATTTTGATTTTCGTTGATTTCTGCGAACGTTGTCATTTGTCTTTGATTATCTTGTCCCGTCACGATTGTTACTATTGTCTATTGCTTTTGTTTTATCATATTATTGCATTGCATAAATTATTTTTATTGATTAATAATATATTGATAATTATCTGATATTGCATACCGTTCTTGGACATGAACGAGTAACACTTATTATAGTGATAAGAAAAAATTATTGGACATAAATTGGTTAATATTTACGAAGAAAAGTAACTACTTGGTGATCATAATGTATTTACTAGATTATTTTATTGACCAAGCTAAAGCCCTTCAGATGACTCCTGAAGAGATAAAAGCATTTGCACTTGCGGAATATGAAAAGTCTCAGAAGTTGGAAACTCTAAGGTTAGAAAATTTGAAATTGGAAGCTGAAGAAAATGAGAAAAAAAGGAGATTTGAAGCTGCAGAAAAAGAGAGAAAAGTTGCTGAAAAATAAAGGCAACTTAAAATTGAAATGGAAGGTAAGCAAAGGGAAATGGAAGAAAAAGAAAGGCAACTTAAAATTGAAATGGAAGGTAAGCAAAGGGAAATGGAAGAGAGGAGATTGATAGCTGAAGAAAATACAAGAAAATATCAGCTTCAGATTCAGCATGAACAAAAAATTAAAGAAATGGAAATGGAACAATTAAGATTAGCTTATGAGCTTAATACTCAAAAGACTCATGAAGGTCAAGCTTCATCTAAACATGATAATTTTAGGGAAGTTAACTTAAAATTACCAAAATTCAATCCACCATCCGACAATGTGATTTTCTTCCTAGACAGGTTTGAAGCTACATGTAGATCCTATAACTTGGATAAAACACAATATTGTACCCATTTATCTAGGCTACCTACAGGCAAAGCTAAGGCCGTCTACCATCTGACTAGTGCTAATGATAAAAATGATTATGATGCTCTTAGAGCCGCTCTTCTTAAGAAGTATCATATGTCTGAAAATGAAAACAGGGTACGTTTTAAAACTATTCTACCACAATCAGGAAATAACTTTAGTGACTTTCTTTCTCAGAAACGGCTCACCTTGGAAAGATGGATAGAATTGTCCAAGGTAGAAAAATCTTATGACGGTCTTTTTGATTTATTGCTACGCGATAAAGTTTTATCTTCAGTAAACCCAGCATTTCTTTCCTTTTTACATGAACGTAAACCTACTAATATGAAAGAAATGGAGGACAATTGCAAAAATTTCTGTACAGCCCATCCGAACATGGATACTAGCAATACCCAGATTAAGGATGAATTACCTGTTGCTTCTGCTATGCAACATAATAACTTTTCACGACATCGTTCATTAAGTAACGACAGAACCTTTAAAAAGGGAAATAACGAGAATTTAACTCTTGTAATTTTTATAAGAGGAAACAATTTCAACAAACTTCTCCATATAATGTTTCTTGGGGCCAATCTCACAGATCACGAGATTTTGATAACAGTAATATTGGAAATAATCAAGGAAACAATTATAAACAAAATTGGCGATCGATATCGCAGTATTCTCACAATAGACATGGTTCTCTGAATAGATCATATGGTCAAGGACATAACAGTGATTACAATAATTGGCGTACTAATCATGATTGTAATTCAAACAGAAATAGTAATTATGGCAATTTTAAAGACTATAGTCAAAATCGATCGCGGCGAAGAGATAGATCTTCGAGCAGGCCACGTCAACACTCTAATGTTGCTTTGATGGATGCTCAAACTAACAAAGAACAGGATAACAATGTTAATACACATAATGCCATGTCATGTTCTCTTGATTTTGAACAGGTGAAGGCTTGTCACGAGTGTAAAACTCTATTCCAGCCCAAGGCGATCACGACGCTGCGGTGCGGACATATTTTGCCAAGTCTCCCAGCAGTCTGTACAGCCACTTCTGCGTCGGTACACAAGGGACAAGGATGTCTTAAATTTAATAGAGGATTTGTTAATTCTATACCTTGTTCTATTCTTTTTGACTCAGGTTGCAGCACCGTGGGAGTCCGGAATTCGCTGATCCAATCATCTTGTGCTACGGGCAATACTGTCAAATGTGTAACGTTCGGCGGAACTGTGGAAACCTTTCCTACGGCCATTATTGATCTTAATACACCATTCTTTTCCGGAAAGATCCACGCATGCCTTCTTCAAAATCAAATTAGTGATGTCATACATGTATAAAAGAGTGTACCCCACAGCAAATTGCTGAATGGGAAGAGCGACATATTCATGCTGCAAATGCAGTAGTGACTAGAGCTCAAGCTCATGATATGTTGCAAATGACACCTTCTGAACCTACAGTCAATGTCAATAATGATGATGATTCTCCTATTTCAAGAGATTCATTTATTACTTTGCAAAAAAATGATGCTTCTTTGCAAAAAAAATTTTCAATTAGTGAAAAAAAAATAATACCAACAACAAAAATTCAAAATCTAGATATAATTTTGCACTAAAAATGGTATTTTGGTAAGAATAACGGGCTGATCACCCGTTTGCCAGTCACTTCGATTACGGAAACAACAGCAGATGGATTGATTTGCCATTGCCCTAAAGACGCCAATAGGCGTGATGGGAAACAGTGGCAAAGAAAACCTATCTGCTGTTGCCCTAAGACGCCACTAGGCGTAATGGCCACTGACTGCTTTGACGGTCGGTGGCTAAGGACGGAAGGAGAAGAAGAAGATACGAGAAAAGGACTCATCTTTACGTTCTCAGATTCTAGTACCGTCTTCTATGAGAGCTCGTATATTGCGTCATGCACACAACTCTCAATGCGCAGGACATATGGGTTTTTCACGAACCAAATCTAGAGTGCTATCTGCATTCTATTGGCCTGGAATTCATAAAGATGTAACTATCTATTGTCGTTCCTGTGTGACATGTCAGGAAGTGAAAGTACGGGGTCCATATCATGCGGCTCTTATTCAAGCTGCGGACATCCCTATTAGACCATTTGATAAAATGGCGATTGACATCATTGGTCCAATGCTACCATCTGCCAGAGGACATACACATATTCTTACCTGTATCGATATGTGTACGCGTTGGCCTGAGGCCATACCTCTGAAAAACACTTCACCTGCTAGTGTTGCAGAAGCATTATCCCTGATCTTTTCGCGCATTGGTTTTCCGCGCAAGATCTTATCGGATCACCATGTTCAGTTCATTTCTGAATCTATGTTACAAGTCATGAAGATGTTGCATATTGATAGATCTCTTAGTTCGATATACCACGCAATGTCTAACGGAATGATTGAACGTCAGAATAGGACATTTAAGCAACTGTTGGGCAAGATTACTCAGGATCACCCTCAAGATTGGGACCGAGTCCTACCTGCTGCCCTCTTTGCGTATCGAAGCTACTGGTTTCTCTCCGTTTCAACTCGTTTTTGGCATCCAACCTCGCGGTAATATGTCGTTATTACACGACTTACTCACTGATGAGAATATCGATAATGACACTCAATCTTCTTATGAGTACGTCATTTCTTCGCGGAAAAGAATTTTAGATGCGTGTAGGCTAGCTACCACATCTTCAGAACATGCGAAGGAAAAAGCGCGTCTTTTTGCAAATAAATATAGACGTCCTCGCCAGCTTCTTCCTGGTGACGAAGCGTATGTCTTATTACCTTCTCATGACAATCGTCTTTTAATTACCTGGAGAGGACCTTTCAAGATCATCTCTAGAATATCCGATGTCGACTATATTGTTAATATCAATGGTAAGCATAAAACCTTCCCTATTAATATGTTGAAGGAATACTACTCACGTCCTGACTATCTTTAGTCAGTATTTCAAGCAACTTTATTAACTCATAATTTTCATCCTTTCATTTTGTTATCCATTTTTTTAAAATTCCTATATTTACGGCATCTTTTTAATGATTTTAAAAAAAATTTGGTCCGAGCACACAAATATAATTCACGTTTAGCAGTTGATGAAATATTCACACAGTGACATCTTTGGTTATTTATGATTTAATTGTGTCTTAGACCTGGATTGTGCACGCTATGATAATGAATTAACATAGTACACACACAGACACCACTCACACACAAGGTCAATGCACATAACGATCTCTTTGCTTGCCGTTCAATTGTTAAGGGAGGTAACTTTAAGACAAGTGAAGCAATTATTTTAGAAAACAAGTAACCACTTTATTAAAAATAGTATTTTTTTTAAATATTATTTCCAGAAAATCTTATAATTACATAAATTGGACAATGTACGTTATTTTAATAGTATAAGTAACGTATTTAATATATCTTAGTTATGGAAATTTTAATTATTTAATCAATAAAATTATAAATTATGTGCTTGACGCACATGTCGGTCAAGTCAAACATGTGTTCTCTGTAACCTCTTAATGGTAATACATTATCGAAACTGACCATTTCTGCACTTAACAAAATGCGGTTAAAAAAATAATACATTGCAATTTGCTGGATGTTTCCTGTACCACAGGTGGGGCTAAAGTTTACTGTCCCGAGTTCTGTAGCCCATTACGATTGTTCCACCGCCAGCATGATGCCTTTTGTGCAGTTACACTGAGCCTCTTCAGTGCCCTTGTTCTTAACTGTCCCTTTAACCCCAATAGTTTCAAAATATCATACTCTAAAGCAGCCACGATCCCTCTTGCACTCACTTCAACAGCCATGACATTTACAGTGAACCCATCGTGTCACATGTCTGCCGTGTGACGTGTATATGCAAATATCGCTTCCTTATCCGTTCACCTTTGTTTTCCCCATCCATTGTGTATTATTGTTGCTTCGCAAAACCCACGAAATTTCTGGCTGTCTTATCTCATATTTTAGCCACGCCTATTTATTCATGGTTTAATGCGCTGATGAGCGTCTACCTAGATTCGCAACTGTCATTGCATTCAGGGAAGTGAATCAAGTGTGTTTGTCTGAGCTCATGCGAGTTGAGACGTCAGGATTACGATGACTGGCAAATTGCACGTGCCCAAAACACGTTGAAGGTAATCAGCTTTGACGTTCTCTACAAGGGGAAGCAAATCCTGTGATGTTGTTCATAGAGGGAGACAATCGCTGATATCAGAAGCCTTTGCTGTTGATTGATAACGTCGAACAGAGGGACCGTAGAATTCTTTATCTCGGGAACGAAGCTTCTTGATTTACCTGGCAAGGACGAAGGTGCGAAAAGTCGCATCCTTTAGAGATAGTTACCCCGATTCCGTATATATTCTGTCTTCACTCTAATTCAGTTATCAGTCTCTCAGAAATTTCGGATAAATCTAAGCACGCCAGATTAGGAATCATTTTATTCGATAAATGTTTTAAATTGTCCCATGGGGATTTAAATTTCTGATTGTAGTAATATTTTCAGTTGTGCTAAAGTTTGAAATGTATTAACAGTTTTACTATTTTATTCACTGCTATTCGCTAGCGTTAAAACTAGCGAAATAGGAACGCGCAGATATTTTCTTATCAGTGGTTCAGTAATTTAAAATCCATCAATCATTTTTCGCGGACTTAAGTATAAAGTTCAAACTGCCAGACTAATACGCGCATTATATTTCTTTGTGTGTAAATTGTTTTAATGACTATATCACGTGTTAAAAACGATAGACGTCAACCACCAAATATCTAGTAATGACCAGCGATATGTGTTAAATGAGTCTTAATTAAATTAACCCTCGTATTGTGCGCTGAGTGTTTACTGGGAGGGGAAAGGCGCATACCTGACACCCAAACAGTATCCGCTGAAGCAAAGCGCGATAAGATAGACCAAGATACCGTGTGCCTCTTAATTTATTTATAGGATTAGAGATCACACTTTACGCGTGATATCAAAGTATTGTCATTGTGGGTTAAATGTTTGTTTTCTCCCTAATTTAGGCTCGATCAAAAAAACCAGCGAACCAGCGGCTAATCAAACCAGAAACAATGTTATTTATTATTCGGGTCCTCGATGTCTTGACCTATGCGGTCCTCTTTCTTCACTTATGAGAGAGACCACCACATGAACAATAAGATTAAGCATAAAGGGACGTACAAATTACCTAGATTTGTTATGCAATTTTATCAGCCCGCTGCGGCAGAAATATATAACATTTTACTCAACTTATGACAGTAGTTTTTTTTTTCAATTGGATTGTATCAGGAGAATTCACTGTTTCATAACCGGCACACAACTCAGAGAAAAGCCGATAGGATTTTTCATTTCCAGTTCACATAAAGTAACAGTTGTCTTTGCGACCAGAGGCTAGACTGTGCAGGAACTAATTGTTTTCTTTCTATGACAGTGACCGTCCCGAATACGTCTTACTCCAACTACTATATGCAGTGATACATGACGCATCCAGGAAAACAATTAACCCACCAATTTTGGCGATTACCTTGATATTATTATTAAGAACCAAGGCTAGTCTGGGGTCAGATTTGGCAACCAACCTGACAACATAAGGTCATACTATTGTTACTGTTTTTCCAAGAGATACCTATGAGAACTATTGGGTAAGCAAGTATGTTTGTGGCAACAGAATAACAGGATGAAAGAACCGAGAGAGAGAAAATATTTTCACTTGTTACCATCAGTATAATAACTTCTTTATTCTTATCTCACTAACCTGCGTATCTACGGGATAGCTTAACTAGGCACTTGTTCTTTTTCTTTACTGACTATTCCAGACCCATGTGCGAACCTTTGACCTTTTGGGGTTATTAACTTCTTTGAGATCTTTTCTTCACAAGGATCCGAGGGCATTTATTGGGTTATTTTCCAATGACTGTAATATGATTTATTGATATACATGTTTGACGTTGTAAAGTTTAAATTGATAATAAACTAAACAAAAACTTAATTTAGTGTCTGTTGGTCAAACCCCTATCCATATCTGTTGTCCATAGTTTGTTTTCACGTTTGTGCGTAATTGTCCCATAAATTGTGTGTATGTGGGTGCAGTGTGACTTATACTTGATATAAGGAGAGAAAGTTCGTCTGATTAAAAATATAGTCGTATAGATAGGCTGAATTAGAGAAACAACTCACTCCAGAGACTGACCTTTCTCTTACACTATCACCTCGTAAAAAAAACTATTTCTTACACCTTTATTCTCACATAGTTGCCACTATCCACTCTGCTCAGACAGGACCATAAATATCTTCAGACCTATCTTTAAAAATTACGACACGCGGCCAGATCATTATATTTGTCCAATTTGAACGAATGTTGCTCGTCCAATCTGGATTTAAATGGCACGGTCAGTTTAATCCTTATAACCTGATGCGCTGATAAAGAATGCTGCACTATGTCTGGCCGTCTTCGAGATTTTCTGATACTCTCTGGATAGGCCCCTAGCCCAGGTAAATCTACCGTCATATCCCAGTCATTTGCACAGTCAAGAAGAGATGGTAAACTGCTAGTACAAAGTCATAGAAACCATTGTTACTGATAAACACAACGTTAAGGATGTACAACGATTTCATTGACGTACTTTTCGTCATTTACAAGAATGTCTTCATACTACCAACAGATGTTTGACCTGTCAGACACTAAATTTATTGATGTCTGTTGATATTTACTGTTGTGTGTAGTAAATGTTGGTAAATGTAATGAGACGCTGCTGGCTGTCAAACATCCTCACATAATAAAGCATAATTACGAAGCCTGAACACACTGGATACAACTCGACACGTTTTAATCAATCATGTTACTAGAAGCAGAAAAACAGAAAAGAGAAAGTTAGCATAAGGGCAAGTGACTTTAGTAAGAAACAAAGTAACCATTGAGACATATATACAAACGACCCCATCAACAAGTCATAACTTGGATACGTTGATTATCGGCTTATTTGATATAGACCAGGGTTTCTCAACCGAGGTTCCACAGCACACTAGGATTCCCGAGAGAGGTCGATAGAAGTTCCGTGAGAGATTGAGAAAAAAAAATACATAAACTTGCTAGCCTGCCAATGTTAGCGCACGCAGTGGTGGACAGTGACTGGGTAGGCTCTATTTTTATTCATATTTCTTTGGCCTATAGTTTTTAGTGGCTTTACATTTCAACATCGCAATACATTTTCATGTTGTAAATAGCAAAATTAAAATCAATTTACAACCTTTATTTAAACATGGTGCCGCCAGTTCATGTTGATACCTACGTTGCTGTGGCCACTGCTTATATATGAAATAAGCAGAAGTACAGTGGAAGCTATAGAGCAGGAGGTCAACATGTTCTTGAGGAAATGTCTAGGGGTACCACCAAGTCTGTCACATGTAGCATTGTACTGCAAAAAGTCAAATGTTCTGCTTCCCATTAAACCAGTTGTTGAAGAGTACAAAGTTGGAAAGGCAAAGATTGCAATGATGCTACGCGAGTCCGCAGATGACGTGGTTAAGGCCATTCAGCCCACACTGAAAACGGAAAGGAAGTTGAGAGTGGAAGAAGCTGTTGGTGCTGACCAAGAACAGCTCAAACTGAGGGAGATAATCGGATACACACAAACGGATAGACGGGGATGTGATCATGAGACATCCGCTGGTGGTCCAAGCATCATGCAGGGAGCGCAGAGACATGATAGTTCAGGAGATACGAGGAGCTGATAATGAAAAGAGGTTGCAAAAAGCAGTGCAGCAGGCCAAACAAGGCTAATGGACTACATGGGAAGGAGCCCTGCAGAGGTTCTTGACATGGAATAATATATGGTAAATGGCACCTCTTAGACTCAGCTTCGTTGTTAGATCAATGAATGACCTCCTACCATCGGCGACTAACCTTGTGAGATGGGGAAAGTCGGATGATGTGCAGTGCCTCTTGTGTCAGGGGAGGCAGACACTTGAACACGTACTCTCAGCATGTAAAGTGTCATTAGGGCAAGGGCGATACACTTGGTGCCACAACAAAGTATTAAACGAGATTGCTGCGACAATAGACCTGGCAAGGATGAAGGCGAATAGCAAAGCCAGGCTGAGCACCACAAATACATACTTTCTAAGGACAGGAAAGTCAGCACATCCCAAACCGAGTAAATCAGGTAGCAGTTTACCATCTCTTCTTGACTGTGCAAACGACTGGGAGATGGCGGTAGACCTACCTGGACGAGGGGCATATCCAGAGAGTATCAGAAAATCGCGGAGACGGCCGGATATAGTGCTTCATTCTTCATTCGAGGGGACAGTCGAGAACATGGGCACTCAAGAGGCATAGTGAAAAGACATCGTGCTGGCTGTGGAACAACCGCAATGCGCTATGGAAATCGTGACAGTAAACTCTGCGGTACAGAAAACACCAGGAATTTTTCTAAGTCTACAGTACGCTGAGTTTTTTCAATGTACTGATGAAAGGGTTGTGACTGACGATCCATAGGCGGTGTATATTATAAGAGGTGTTAGGCACATAATTTCAGTTGCTAGCGCTCAATGGCTAGCCTCGTCGGCTTCGCGCAGGTGTGTCCGTGTCTGTCCCTAGTTGTGTGTGACAAAACGAACGGAGTAATTTGTTTTCTCTTTGTTACTTTCACAATTGCCTCCACGGCTGGCGGAGTTATGGATTTTAAAGTTGCTACCAAAGTGAAATGGATTCATTCTTGATACAAGACAACAGGAGGCTGAGACACTTGAGAGTCATGACCCAAGTGCTCCCCCCCCCCCCCCCCCTTAGCGTGTAAACGAGTATACTGAGCCGAAACACTTGCAGGATGGGGGACACTTTCTGATGATCAGATTACCTCCTGTTGTATCGCTCTGTGAAGAGTTTCCTATCAAATGTACCGTGCCTGGCGCAGATAAATTTCATCCCATTTTGGCTTCAGCCAGTTTTAAAGAAAGTTTGGCTTAAAAGTCATTCTTAGTTTTAAATATGGAAGCGAGCCGCGCTGGTGTAATGGTTACCACACTGCACTGGCGATCAGGTGTTCAAAGTTCAAGCCCAATGTAGGCATTTGAAATAGTGTCATCGACCGAGATTTTGACTGAATAACCTGAACCGCTCCTGAGATAAACCCTCTGTGGATGGGAAGGGGCGAAGCTCCTGACCGGGTTGAAAGGACAGTCCACAGGCTCCGCAGTTTCGCAATGACATGTCATTGGGCCGAAGGGCTGAAAGGCGAAGTGCCACTTTTTAAGAAAAAAAAATGGAAGAAACAACTCTTGCACATTCCATATTTAATTAGCAACTTACAGAGTAGAAATTTGTGATCATACTTTTAGGCCCCACTTGAATAGAGTTAAAAAAAATTAAGTAGGAAATTAAAAGAAGGAGAAACTGAAGTTTCTTCTACATACATGTAATCGTGACTGAGAACTGGTTACGGCATCAATTAGCATACGTGTGTCACCGGTCGTGGTGAACCGAGATCTGGTCCTAAGGCACCAATTAGTATACGTATGTGACCGTGCCCTAGGTGGTGTAGTTATTATTCTCCAACATAGCAATTATTAACTAGGTGGCAGGTGGCAGGTGGCAGGCCTAGTTATGTGACTTACACCAGTCTCCTTTGTATATCTTCCAAGTTCAAGTTAGTAGTGTATGCGTACTGGCCCTCTCCGCCAGAGTTGACAATTCTTGGATGAACTACTTCCTTTCCTTCAACCCTCGACTCGTTCGTACCCTTCTCTGCTGTTAATCAGTGACTGATTCGTATAGTGGTTTTATTGTAGTGATTAATAATCTGGCATTTAACAACGACCTTCAAGAACAGACTCAAGCAGTTTTTTTAGTTCTCTTGCAAAACAAAATCCATTTATTTACATAATACATATATTCTTCAAAGATGAAGGTTCTTCTTCATATAGAGCACACCTGCAGTCATATCATAAGTGCTTCAAATACATAAGTGCTTCAAAAATATAATCTGCATCTCAAGGCGTGTAGGCACTTAATCCCCTTTGTGCTTATCTCATCTCAAAGTACTTATTTACCCTCCTTAAGCTCTATTTCAATTTGCTCAATCTACCTCAAAACTCCTTGGAACTTTATTCCCTTTTGACTAATCCTGTCAGATTCATCTCTAGTACCTCTGTTACAATCATTTTATAAATCATGTTCATGAATCAATACTTAAATACATCTGCAGCCGCATAAATATACTTACATGTGAGAGCACCTGAGTAATCTCATAAATGTCATTATTCTCCAATCTCTTACTTGTCATACTTATCCTTGACGACATCTTATAATTTATTTATTCAAAAGCCCAGTTCGGCTATCATGTTGATATTCTTCTCTGTCTTCTTCTTTCTTGACTCTTACTTAGTCAATTGTTATCCACCTTGTAGCAGTTTATCTTGTGTCTTCTGAACATTTCTTCTTTAATGCTCTTACTTAGTCAACTGAGTTATTAACCTTGTAGCATCTCATCTTGACTTCTGAAATATGTCTTGTTCGTACTTATTGTTCATACATATTATGAGTGAAGACCATACTTACTGTCAGCACACAGAATCCTCACAAAATCACATTTCCTACTATCACTGCTAATTCTTAACTTATACTTCTTATCCACAGCATTATCTAATCTCCCGAATATTACTATTTCTCATTCTATCTCTATATTATTTCAGGGAAAACTTCTGTACACCCACAGAGTTAAATCTTGAGAGCACGGCAAAACACATCTTGCCACTTCAGTTTCTCAAGTCGGACTGCCCTAATGACCTCTGGTCATTCTTCCCTCGTACCACTCAACCCATACTCTGATTTCCTAACTTAACTTGTTTTTCTGTACTCTGATTGGTTGCCCTTTGATTTACAACTCATGCGAAAATACGCACGCTCTGTTAACCGTGAGCTGAGCTGTTACTGAACACTCGTTTTATTTAACTGTCACCCTACGTTTTCTCGTGAACTTGTTCTGAATGTTCACCCCAAACTGTGGCAAATATTTATAATGCCTGGGCAAGCCCCACGGTACCCTGATTTAAGCGTTCATATTAACCTTGCCTGAACCACAAATAATGCTTTGGGCAAACCCAACGGTGACATACACAACTAACATGGCATTAGAGATGATATTCTTTGAGAGGAGTGGGAACCACACAAACAACAATAGGCTAACATGTTGGTCAAAAAGTAACAGATACACAGACAAAAATCATTATCTACGCTAAACAGATCGGATGCCTAGCCTTCTATGACGAGGATGAACAAATAGGAAGTCACGTGTGCATGTTGCGCACGTTAAAAATCCCTTGGCTGTTGCAAATTGTAAAGAGGATATAAGGTCAATGCCCTGGAAAAATTTAAAACTTAGAGACCTACCCACCACAAAAATATTTATAGAATGTGTGATTCCTTAATACACATATTGGGATTCTCTCCATTGCTACTATACTCCATTGCACTATGCTGAGATCCTCCTTGTGTGATCTAAGGGAGGAGATCGGAGCACTGATGGAGTTGTCCGTGTACATCGAAGATAGTCCTTAAAACCACACCAAACCAGTCTTGACAAGGACAAGTTTCGTCTGCGCTGACATGCGCTCTTCAATAATTTATTGAATATACCGCGTGTCGCCCTAGTACTGCTTTATTCCATTTGCACTAAAGCTTGTTTTGAGAAAAACGCATCCAAAGTTGTTGGGGTATCAGTTGAACATGAAGGAGTTATTTCAACAAAATAAAATTTTGCACGATGATCGAAACTGTTGAATTTATTTTAAATCAAAAATTAGAATATAGGAAAGCATCTTCCGGTTGGAGATAGAAAAACGTGCCAACAGAATTATTCACTTTTTAGTTATTTTCTTAAATTCTATCTCCATATTCGTGCCTTTCAGTGACATCATTATTCCATCTCCAGGTTCCTGGTAAAGACAGCTTGTGGCGGGTTAAGAAAATATTGGTTCAGATCTATAGCTTAATTCTTACGTTCTCTTCTAAGGTGTTCAGTTGCTTTAAAAAGTACATATGTATTTCTACGTTCTTTACGATTACATCGCTCTACATAATAGTGAGAGTTTAGGGGCTTTTTCCTGAAAAGTCGTTCTTCCTCTCACAAACATTTATTTTACCAACCTTGTTCAGGCAGGCTAACAATAAAAGACAAAGGAGTCATGTTTATGTCTATATTGTTTACTGGATTATATGAACACAATTTTGTCCTGATATTTCAGGTTAGTCATTTTGCTACACATTCACACATAATAAGAATATGAGGGAAAATACTCCAGAGAAATCACGATTTAAGCAGGGTGCTTATTAAATCTCTGTATATATCTGAACATGCTCTTCAGGTTTGTGTTTTTCTCGGTTGCCATAGGTCACGCTTTCAATTTTGTTAGGCTACTTCATTTGGCAAACGAATGCTCCGTGTCACGGCATTGCCTCCCCTGCTTTGCAGTAGTGGTTCAACAGTGGCCAAAACTCAAGAGTGTCTAGTATAGGTCTTCAAAGGTGTCTACCTTCGCACAAAATTACTCTTGGCAGAGTTGTAGTTATAAGAATAATGATGCTTCTATCTCAAGGGAGTGTTCATAAGATATTTCAGAAGTCAAGAACAATGCTGCATTGGGCAGGGCAATTGTTAACTTATATCTTATCCGCACCTTTTAGGAAGAATTAAGAAATTATTAATTTCAGCTCGTTTACGCCCCCACCTTCATTTACTGAGTGGAATTTTTTTTTTCTTGTGATAGTTGCAACCCAGGTTCAAGGCTTGTGAAGTTGTATGTTTATATACTGACCCTGTTGTGCTCCCTTCTTAATTAAACGATGATGATAGTGACCTGTCTTTGTTCCTGTGCACGCTTGTCTGTCACGTTAATTATTGGGCTTGTCTTGCTAATGTGACTACTGAGTGGTACTTAATGACCAGACAACTATGATGACTGCAGTGACTGGTCGACTCATGGCTGACAACAAAATTCATGTATTATTATCATTACCATAATTAGAGTTGGCCATCTTCGTGCCTGGTTATACAGGTAATAAGAATACACATGTTTTCTACGTTGACCTTTCATATAACACGTAATTCACTGGTCAGGAAGTAGTTATTAACGTTTGACCTCTGCTGACTAGTGCAACACTGTCTACTATTCTATACTTGATAATGGGCTGTTCTTAATATATTCAGTTTGGCTTCGAAATATTAACTGGGTCACCACCAATGCTGAAAACTTATTCTTAGTCACTAGAACTTATCTTTATAAAGTCTGCCCAATGCGTCCGACACTGGCCCACTGCTTCTAAACACTTGTTCTTGACTATCTGCACGTGATTAACTATTCGAAAGTTTTACCTACCAATGTTTCTTAAATGAACCGCTGGCGACATATTTTTACACAGCTCGACGTGGACTCTACATGTCGTGAAAACATCTTTTCTCTGTCTTCTTTTCTGAAAACTGCAGCTGTACCGACAATACAATGTTATCTGAGCTGGTCATTACTTTACAGATGGTCGCTACGGTTAGTCTGCCCTAACCTGCTCACAGCTGGTTACCTGAGCAAAAACGAAGAGAGAAGTCGTGTCTCTGTCGTCAGCTCAAAGACTTATATACCGCTTGTGACGACGTATGAACTAAGTCCACCCTATCCACTAATTATCCCTCGCTATTCTAATCTCAGTTATCTCCCTTTCCTATCACATTACTCTCCCTACCCTAAAAACAGATTGGTCCCCCCAGGACAAATTTTTCTCTTCCATTGATTAATACGCCTATCTCTACCCCAGAAACCTAATCTGTGCTCCCGCGACCAGTATTACCATAAACTAATATATAAATGGAATACACCTCATAATTCTACCCATCTAACATAATCCCTTATACATTCATCACCTTCTTCCCACAACATCCTCATATTGCAATTATATTATACTAACTACAACACCACACTGTATAATCATAACAATCTGTGACTTCAGTATGCATTGTAAGCTTCTTTCATCCACAATTTATTATACCTTTCACACACCATTGTTACTCTCAACCTCTCTGTTGCCTAACTTTGTTTCAGAGCTCAATCTTTCATGTATTCTCTCATATCCAGCTCTATATGTGAACCGTTGTAAGTCACTCCATCATGACCTACTGAGCATCATCATACCCGCACTCACTTTCTTATTTACTTCTTCTGTAGCTACCACTTTTTCCGTACTGTACTGTAACTGCCTGTTACACTTATTTTACATTATATATAGCCGTTTGTGACCCATTTAAAACAGCATGATGTCACTGAGTTTTCGTTACTGCTATCCCCCTGGCTAAACTCTTCACCTAAAAAAAAATGTGTGGTCCCCTAATTCGAACTAGTTGCGTTTTCCGTATCTTCTATCTATTCCTAACATCTGTAAACTTCTATTTCAGTTATATCAGGTGCCTCCGCTTCCATCTACCCTGCTATAAATTTATCCCCATTTTCCATTGTCACTGTTCCGTCTCTCTTCCTCATATTTCTTCCAATTCTTAACCCTTTGAAAATAAAGTTCGTTCGTTCGTTCGTTCGTTCGTTCCTTCTCACTTATATATGCTTCTTTTTTCTTCGCCTTTTTTTATTTCAATCTTTCTATTCTCCACCCTCTGTATTTGTGTATCTCAATCTCTTTTACCAGGGTATAGACTGCGTACTTCATGTACCACCCCTTATACTTTGGCACTTACGATAGATGATTGCTACTCCTACACATCAGAGCCGAAAGTCAGAGAGTCATGGTTAATCGGTTGAACCACTGAGAAGCTTTCCCAATATATCTCTACTTGGCCCTGGTAATACGTCATTTGACCTCTCCCGTGAGCATTCGTTTTCCTTGCACAAGTCAACGTTGTTCGATCAGCTGGAGTCTCTCAGTTGGGACTTACCCTTGTAACGCCTTAACTGTTATTACAACCACACGCCTAGGGCACTGTAGCGTAAGGTTTTTATAGTATGATGAAAGTGTTTAGGGAAGAAATAGAATTCTCTCCGCAATGTATGAAGTCCCAGTGTCAGAGAAGAACACTGGTATCACAATTGAGCTACGGCTGCGAATACTCTGAGCTAGACAATAGTTTAAGGCTTCAGAAATATACTTTGCCACCTTAGCTGTAGTAACTCGTGTGATATTATAATAAAATTAGAAAAAGTAACTCAACTTAAACAGCTAAAAATTTAACAAGTCTCATGAGTACAATTTCATAATTTATTATGGATATTTATGTAATTCTGAAATGAAGGGTGAGTGTTGGACGATGGTGATTATGGTTATGTATTTACATCAAGTTGATAATATAATTAGAAGTTTAAACTGAAACCAAAAAAGTCCTCATGGGATCTTTAAATTTACTTTACACCAAAAATGTTCTCTCACTGTTGTTAATTATACTAGTCTGTCTCTTTTAATTCTGTTCCCTTTATTATCATCTGACTGTTGAATATCTCACATTTGCCACCGGAATAGTCACTATTAACTCAGCTTTGAAACAGCACTTGTCCAGATATGAGTTGACACATAACAGTATTTCTGAAAGTCACTTCAGTCCAATCACAGCAAACAGGGGGAAAAAAATATGGAACACTTCAACCTCTGGGCTCCTGTTATGGTTAGGTAGCAGGATCGAAGGTCCACTTGACTTCAGGGTATTGAAATTTGACTATAGAACCCTCTAAGATCGATTCCAAGCTCTTACGAAGAATATAATTGGCGAAGAATGACGCCCTGCGTGCAGTGCTAACTGGCGTAGTATAGACAGCACTCTACTGGTCTTCTGGCTGGGGTTTTAGTTGTGTGTATTTTGAACTGAGCGATCTCGCTTATATATTGTAAGCGCGGGCGTCCGAGGGAGCGGGTAGGTTTTGTCTCTTTTCAGCACTGCAATATTCTCTCATTTTGGTTATTATGTGCAACTGTCCCAGCAAACGTTCCAATACACACTCAACCAAGTTTATCCAGTCCGTTGTCTTATATTTCCTGTATCTACCCCTACTGGGAGCTTCCTTTTCAAATACTTAAACCTACAATCGGGTATGGCATGTATTTACTATAAATTTATAAAATCCATCACTAGGTTAGACATAGGATGTGAAAGTCACATAAAACTTCAAATATTTTCATATATACATACTTCCGTCAGCTTTCCTTTTTGATTTCCATTCCTGCATATCCCTTCTGTAAAAGTCTATAACCTTTTTCATAATTCACTGCTACCTAGCCCTAGTTTTAAAAAAAAATGATGTACCAACTTTCGACAAATTTCTTTCGCCATTTGTGAATTTTCCATACCGGCTTCTCTCTAGTATGCAAGATAAATGAGAGTGGAAGGGCAGAATGTAAGACGGGCCTGCGCGCCCAATTCTTAGCCCTTCGAAAATAAAGTTCGTTCGTTCGTTCGTTCGTTCGTTCTCTGATAACATAACAGAACGCGCATGCGCGAACGCTAATATTTTTAGAATGCGTAGTTACACGGTGCAGTTCAAGGCTTTCACAATTTATTCTTTCTCTTGTCGTTCTAACTAAGCGTGTTTTTGCACACTTTGCTACAGGCACTAGTAATACACCATTTGGGTTGAGTACTTTACACACTAAGAGCCTTAATTTGCTGTAGTACCATTCCCTGCCTTTATGATAGTTTTGTTTTCTTTCCACAGCCTACAGATATTCGCTACAGAGACGGAATATTTATTTCCCTTACGTTGCTGCAGTACTGTGGGATATTATTTTAGTAGTGTGACTGGAGAACTGTTACTTAGTGTTTCTCCAGCATAGCAGATACATCTTTCTGGACTATATTAACGAAACAGTAGCAGCCGTTTTCACCAGAAGACTACGTGCCGCCCCTGTTAGTTAAATTTTCTTGGTTTCGTATTTGTACGCGTGGTGGTGGTTTGGAATCAATCCAATTCGCTGGTGTTCTTGGTTGTATTTTGTTGTGATAGAAAATCACTACCCCATCAGAGCTTGTGGGGTTATTATTGTGTTTTTAAATCTGGATTTCATTAATACAGTAGAACTCCATTTATCCGAACCCCATGGGACCGAGCATCGTTCGGATAATGAAATGTTCGGATAATTGGATTACATAATGTATCGAGTACATGTACACATATGTCTAAAAATAATTAACCATCACAAGAAAAATACACTGTAAAACATATTTACCTGTACTGTAATAATAATACCCACACTGTATTAGATCACTGTATCACCAAAATTTTTCATTACACTGCAGTGCATGTACTACTTGTATTAATTATTTTTTTATAAAAGAGAAATGTTTTCAAAATAACATTACAAACGATTCAAAACCAGGCGCAACTTACGTATACATGTACTTGCACAGATGTAGCCCACTATTTAAAATAATGAGGAATCCTCTTTTGCACCAAACTGGATAGTCTCCTGTTGGCTGCTAAGTCCCGCATTCTCTTCAACAGCAGAAGCTGTGTAGGACAGCTGTCATCTTCTTGCTCGTACCAAGCCATCGCTGTTTCTAGTGCTATAAAGGCCTCTTCAGGACTTGGTTGACATTTTGGGTTTTCTTCATAATCTACAAGTACATCATGTACTTCTGAGGAGTCTTCATCATCGGTCACTAGATGTATTTGTTTTTCTTCTTGCACAAAAGACAAAATTTCTTCGTCATTCAAAAACTGAAAACCAGAATCATTATCATCTTTTAGCCACATGTGTGCATCATCTTTGTTACAGTCCAAAAATTCGGGCATTGCTTGAAACAGTTCCACAACTTCATTTATGCATTCATCATTTGTGTCCACTGCAGTAGTTTCATTTCCTCCTTCTTTCCCAAGCAATCTATTCCAAGCCTTGTTGAGATTATCTTGTGACAGGGTGGTCCAAGCATCAGCTAATATATAGCAGCAGTCTTTGAGATTAAGCTTTTTGGAAAATGCCACCACACTTTCTTCATCTTCAGCCAACAATAAACGACGCAGGACTTTCTTCTTGTACATCTTTTTAAGCTTTGCTATAACACCCTGATCCATTGGTTGAATCAGTGCTGTTACATTGGGAGGCAGAAAAATTACTTTAAAATTTGCATCAACTGCATTCAATGTATCCGTCTCTGGATGAGATGATGCATTGTCCAGTAGAAGAATTACTTTTCCAGTTTTCTTTTCTTGTTCTCTCAACCTCTTCACATTTGGGATGAACTGATTTGTATACCAATCAAGAAATATTTCACTATTCATCCAAGCACTCTTCTGTGCTTTGTAGCACAATGGGAGACATGTCACATTCTTTAAACAACGTGGTTTTTTGGCTTTGCCGATCATTAGCACCGGTAAACGATGACTTCCACTGGCATTCGCGGCTACCAAAATTGTTACTCTCTCTTTGCACTTTTTAAACCCAGGGGCAGCTGCTTCGCGCTGAGATGCAAGTGATTTTTGAGGCAATGATTTCCAGTATAAGCCAGTCTCATCGGCATTATACACATCATCGAGTGAATAGCCGCCTTCTTCCAAAAAAAGCCAAGAACGTTTCTTTAAAATTTTCAGCGGCAGTTGCATCGCTAGATAAAGATTCCCCTTGAATCTCCAATTCTCGTATGCCATGACGAGATTTAAAGTTTCTTAGCCATCCCTGGCTAGCCTTAAAGTCAGGAGGACCGTCAAGTTGATTGTTGAACTGAAGTGCCTTTTCACACAATAGAGAGCCAGAGATAGGTTCCTTTGCTTCTTCTTTGCACAAACCATATACACAAAGCCTCTCCCAATTTCAAATCTTTCGCATTTCTCATGGTTTTACGTTTCTTCGACCCATTTTCACTATCCAATGTCGATGCAAAACTCTTAATTTTATCCTTGTTACTTTTGATGTCAGAGACGGTAGCTTTCCCAACATTGAAAATCCTCGCAAGTGAAGACACAGTTTCACCTTTTCCTAGTCTCTTGATAATTTCTGTTTTCGTTTCAATTGACAAAACATTGCGGTTCCTTTTATATGCTTTAGGCCTACTGGAAAATGCCATATCGCACAGAGAAATACTTGTACACCAAAATTATTCTGCTGTAGTAGCAGACACAATTATTTTAAGTTGAACTGTCTGTTTAGCCAGTGTTCTGCCTAGAACGCACACGTACACTGGATTGGTAAACCAGATATTAACTGACTTTATGATCTAACTGACTTCCTGTACGTAAGTGACCGTCCATTAGCCCATCCCATCCTCTACAAATTGTTCGCATACATTTGAAGCTTACCGCATCAAAAGATTCAGAAATGTAGTCTAACGTGACTGGTGTCGCCTGATTTTTTTTTTCTGGAAAAAGTGTTCGGATAATTGGATGTTCGGATAATTGGGGTTCGGATAAATGGAGTTCTACTGTAAATACATTTATAAGTTATAAGCGGTCAGAATTCACTTTCTACCTGTCAAATGATGTTAACTTGTGCACACGTTAATACCAAGTTACATATTCTCACAAAATTCATAAATGATGTGCTCTTCTGTGTACTGTAATAGATTAACACATTAACTACCGCAAGCCGCTGTTAGCGGCTCACAAAATAAACACATTTGGACCGCAAGCCGCTCAGAGCGCCAATCTAATTTTAGTAATAAAACGAATGAAAAATGTAATGAAACACTTTCTGATCTGGTTCGAGATTTTAAGTTGCCACCGGAAAACAAATTCCCAAAGCATGGTTGTTGTAGAACACTGAGAGATGGGGTGCAAGCAGTAATAATTGTGAAAATATTGCAAGTCCTCTGCCATCGGAGGGCCGTTAAATAGAAACAACTTCTATTAGAGTTACAAACGGTGCTTATTGTAATAGTACAATTCATTTATCTTTAAAATGACGTGTAATTCATAAAAATATGTAAACAATTACGAAAACTACAGCTTACTTTGTGCAAACACCTACAGGATGAAAATGGTGAAAAAATTTAATTCGGCCACAGTGTGTTTTTCAATTCGGTAGTTAATGTGTTAACCTATTTAGCAGAGAGGCCAGAGGAAGTGTATGGTATTGTAATTGTCACGAGTGTTGCTGGAAAAAGACAATAGTTACTTAATTACATATCTCTTCTCTCAAGAAGTCAAACATCCCTCTTAATTTTACATTAGTGGCTCTGTCTATATCTACTTTCACACTACTCATTCATACTCTGTCTAAACTTAGACATAACCTTCATCCATACTCTGTCTAAACTTAGACATAGCCTTCATCCATACTCTGCCTGAACTTAGACATAACCTTCATCCATACTCTGCCTAAACTTAGACATAACCTTCATCCATACTCTGCCTAAACTTAGACATAACCTTCATCCATACTCTGCCTAAACTTAGACATAACCTTCATCCATACTCTGTCTAAACTTAGACATAACCTTCATCCATACTCTGTCTAAACTTAGACATAACCTTCATCCATACTCTGTCTAAACTTAGACATAACTTTCATCCATACTCGTGACAACGACCGAGAACTGGACTGGAAGCAGGGCCTAAAGAAATCTAGCTTTCAAGTTGACATGGCGCTCTGTCTGGCTGTCGTGGAATATTCTAATCCACATATATAAATTATTAGGTACATATGAAGCCTAACAAATAAAATTAATAAAGGAAGAAGAATGGTAAAGAACAGTGCTGTCACATTGACAGTACTCGAAATCCCCCTTGTTTTCTGCTTAGTCGGCAAATTGTAACGCTTTCACGTTGATATTAAAGGCCTTCTGCAACATACACGCGTTTCCCAAACACACAATAAAATGTGCTGCCTTTCTAAGAAAAACCTTGAAATATGCAAGTTGACCTAAATTTTAAATTCCATTCATGTCTTTTTCTACACTATGTTACCAAAAACGAACGAACAGATGGACAAAAGGATAAAGAGAGAGGGAGGGCTGAAAATCAGGAACGCATGCAACACGCGTCGCGCGATACACAAATGCTGCCATCACGCGTGTAAGACTACATGCACTAACTTTATTTCAATCGACAGTGATAAAATAAACAACTACACGACTATCCTAGAAATTGCATATTTTGAACGCAGCCACGTAGCTCTTTTAAATTTGGATATTTGGGTTCCTTAGGGTTTGCTGACAAAGAATATGTAAAACGTTACGCAAATAGTCTAGGAATTAACAAGTTATAACCAAAATAAAATATTGGGGATGCCTGACAGCATGAAATCATTTCTGCTCATAAAATTTTTTTTATAACGTGTTTGAAAAAACTTACGTTACAGAAATAGCCTACCATGTAAACTCCAAATTGATTGGAGCGCAACAAATGAAAGACGAACCACGATTGGTCGGACTATAAATACTATCTTCCGTTGTTAGGGGAGACGGGGAAAGGTAACATTTTTTCAAACACTTGTCGAAACGGGGCCTCATTGGCTAGACTCGTTGATATACTCACTTAGGAGCGTTAGTTCGAGACCACTTGTTTAAATAAGCTTGATAAAGCAACAGTGCGTTGAAGCCAGCTCATATTTTGCTAAATAAAAGCGTGGAACATAAGCAGATGGGAATTTGTGCCAGTTTGTGCCAGAATTCATTGCTAATCAACGTATCTGTGTTTATTTCCATGAAATTGTGGTAAGCTTGAAACATTCAGTATCTTTTAATGAAAATTGAATGTGAATTGTTAATTTATGCCTGTATATATATGTGTAGTTCAGTGGCAAACGTGAGGTAAAGCCTATAATGCTCCAGCCTGAACAGAGGGTGTCGGAGAGAAGTAAAACGGCATGGAATGGCCAAACAGTACACTGACACCTGGATGATTGACTAGAAAGAAATAACATTAAGAGGGGAATTTAATTGTCTTAAATATCAGGAACTGAGAACATCTCCAATACTAGTCCCTAAAGACAAACTATTGAAGTCATGATGACAAATACCAACAGAGCTTGAACAAAACAAAACCAGTATTATCTCATTTTACTACTACACAACTGACACACATAGGATATTTGTAATAATATATGTCACTACAATATTCATATTAATACATTCTGTACATAACGTGTAATTAAAATTGATTGTGATTCCTGGTTCCTTTGTAATTGAATCAGGACACATATTCATTCATAACAAGCAATGAATACATATTGTTATTTGAAAAGTTATCAGTGACTCCTTAGATATTCTCATAGAGTGTTATATGTATGTGAGTGTCACAGTGTTGTCAAGAGTAGTGGATTAAATTTAATTGTTTATCTGTCTGTTGTTGTGACTTACACTTCATCATACACATACCCTAGACACATAACGTAGTCATCACATTATTCCAGAATAATTCTGACTGAGATATATAGATATGTGGTAGCAAGTAAGGTTATCTATAATACACTACTCTTAATAGATATAGATACCTTCACAGCTGATCTCAGTCAGTACACTAAGTCCCCTATAAATATTTATAACATCCCACTTCACCACATATATTGGGGGCTCGTCCGGGATTTTGAATCTTTCCCTATTATAAATATTGGGGGTAATTCACTTCAGGGAATATAAGAATTAAAAGGTATCCTTGGGTGGAATTAAATAAGGTTGAGCTCACGGTGCCTGTGTTGTCCATTAGATATATTTAGTGATTAAATTGTTGGTTAGACATTGTAGAAATTTACCTGATAGACAATGGCGGACCTGGCCAAGTTTCGATCTGCTGCTGTTCAGACTGCAAAAGAGTTAGGATTAGATGGGCAAGTTATGGTTGCCTATGTTACTACGGAATGTGACAAATTTATTGAACGCGAAGAAAGAAGATTAGAAAAAGAAGCCGAAAGAAGGTTACAAGCTGAGGCTGAGACTAAGAGGTTGCAAGCTTATGCTGAGACTAAGAGGTTGCAGATTGAGGCTGACAAAGAGGCTAAGAAATTGGAAGCAGAAAGAGAAGACAAAAGATTAGCTGCAGAAAGGGAAGCCGAGGAAAGAAGACAGGCTGCAGAAAGGGAAGAGAAGAAATTAGCTGCAGAAAGAGAAGAGAAGAGATTAGCTGCAGAGAGGGAAGCAGAAAAGGAGGAGAAGAGATTACAAAGGGAACATGAGTTACGACTAAGGGAGTTTGAGTTTCAGGGCCATGCTCCTGAAAATGGTGCCAGTCCCTTTGCCTCTGATGCTACGGTTACTCAGGGAGCCTCAACCTCAGCTATGAATTTTCATTTAGATCATTTTGTTGAGAAAGACGATGATATAGAGAGCTACCTAAATAGGTACGAACTATTAGCTACCACGTATGGGTTAGAGAGAGAAAGGTGGAGCTTAAAGTTATCTCAGGGACTTCGTGGGGCAGCTTATGAAGTTTTTGCTAAAATGAGCAGAGGTGATCAGGAAAATTATGACATGCTAAAGCAGGCTCTTTTGTTAAGGTATGAAAAGAATGCAGAATTCTATAGGAAAAAATTTAGGAATGCTAAACTACTGTCAGGTGAAACCTATCACCAGTTCTCTGCACGAATAGAGACATACTTGGAGAAATGGACTTCTCTGGGGAAAACCCAAGATCTTAAGGAAATGGTCCTTATAGAGCAATTAAGAGAGTCCATGGCTCCAGACCTGAGAAAGTTTCTCATGGAACAAGGTGCAGAGAGGCTGGGTGAGTTGCTAAATGTTGCTGAAAGGTATCAAGCAGCTCAAGCAGAGGTAACAGGTAATAAAAAGAAACAAGTGGATAACTTTAGGGCACCACAGAACTTTAATAAATTTGATCCTAGGGATCAAAACAAAGGTAAGCACCAGTTTGATAGGCCACGGTACGAAAATAAAAATAAAACCCCACAATTCGATGAAAGGAAATATGATGAAAGAAAATCTTTCAACCAAGGAAAAAGGTGGTGTAAAAATTGTAAGATGAACAATCATGACACTGACCATTGTAGAAGGAAACCTCCTCATTTTGCTGCTATGACATCGGGGAAAAAGGGAAAAAAAGGGCAAACCTGAAGAATTACAGGAACCATACCACCCCCCAGTGTGTGAAGATGTCATCTGTAATGGTGTCACTATAAGATGTTTATATGATACCGGTTTAGATTACGATTCCGTTGTGAGTTCTCACCTGGTGCAGGCCGATCAATACACCACAGAAACAGTGGAGATTCAAACTGCAACCAAGGATGTAGCTACCATGACACTTCCCGTCGCCCGAATAAAAGTGAAAACGCGATATGTGGAAGGAATCATAAAAGCAGCAGTGATAAATGAGCCAATCTACCCTCTAATATTGGGGTGTAGATATGTCTTCTTGGGGAATCCCAAGAGACCTGTGATATTGGCAACAGTGCAGACCAGATCACAGACAAAGAAGGAGGAGGATAATCCCATAAATACTCACCCAGATGAGATGAGGAAGGCACAGGCTGAGGATAAAACACTCAAGCCATGTTTCAAGAAGTTGCCCAAATCTCATACACCTCCAGGCAAGGGAGATTTTTACATGAAAAACAAGTTGATGTATAGGAAGACTGGAGCTAGATCCAATGGTCACGGACAGCTGGTTCTTCCAAAAAGATATAGGACAGAATTAATAAGGAGCCTACATGTGAAACCAGATGGGGACCATGAGAAGATAGGTACCATCATTCAAAAGGTGGCTCACAATTATTATTGGCCCAAAGCAAGATGGGACATTGAGAATTTTGTAGAAAGGTGTAGCATAGCACATGAGGGAACACCCACAAGTGGGAACATGGATCAGGACCTGGACACGCCACGGGGCAAAAGTAGGCCTGAAAAAAAGAAGAAAAATAGATTTGATAAAGTGGACCAAATGGAATGGGAAGCCCCTTTTCACTGACAAGCTTCACTTAACTGTTTTACAATGGCCACTATGCGGAGAGTGCAAAAAGATGTCTTACCCCAGGATAAGCCGAAAATCCCTCAATCGGACTTAAACAAACTGGAGGAAGAAGATGTAGGGAGGAAATCTCTCATCAAGAATTTTAAGTGGGGAGACAGCCCCAAGAGAAAAATTGGTAGCGGTCGTTTTGTGAATGATAATTCTGGGAGGAAAAATCATCACTATAAAGCTTCGAGTGGAAGAGACCATACCGGTGCATGGACAAATAGGTCCACACAATTAAAGGTCCATATGTAGCTTTGTTAAGAACGTGGACTGATGAAAAGGCAGAGGAAAACATTACATCTTCATACCAATATGTGAATGAGCTGACCACTCGGTTAAAAACTGGCTGGAAACTTGCCAATGAAAATTTGAAACAAGCCAGGAAGAAACATGCTGCCTATTATAACAGGAAGGCGAAAGACAGAAATTTGGCTGTGGGAGAGAAGGTACTGCTTCTTTTGCCCGGGAGTCAGAATAAGTTACAGATTGGATGGCAGGGTCCATATACAGTTTTAGAGAAGGTGTCTAGAACAAATTATAAGATAGATAAGAAGGGGAAAGAAAAAATCTATCATGTGAATCTCCTGAAGAAATATTTGGAAAGAGAACATCAGGAAGAGACACACTTGTTGACCTTGTCCATCGCCATGGAGATGAAAAAGGAACCACTTTCATCATTTGAATATCCATTACACCCCTGTGAGACAGCAGCACAGGTGAAAATCAGTACACATTTAACGAAAACTCAGAAAGAGAGAGTGCAACAGGTTCTAAATAATCATGCAGAGGTGTTAACAGACCGACCAGGGCATACAAACCTATTGGAATATGATATGAAACTAATAGACTCCACACCTGTCTGTATGAAACCATATTCGATTCCGTTTGCTAAGGAGAAAGCTTTGAAGGAAGAGATAGACTATCTATTGAAGGAAGGAATTATTTCGCACAGTGAGTCTTCGTATAGTTCCGGTGTGGTACTCTTAAGGAAGCCCTCTGGAGAACATAGACTCTGAATAGATTACAGGAGACTGAATGCGATTACAGAAGGACAGGTGGATCCATTGCCGGATACAAATCAGCTGTTTGCCAGACTAAATAAAGCTAAATATTTCTCAAAAGTGGATCTGAGTAAAGGATACTATCAGATTCCAGTAAAGCCTGAGGTTAGACCATACCTAGCTTTTAGTACCTCAGAAGGACACTATGAGTTTAATAGATTGCCATTTGGATTGAAGAATGCGCCTAGTGTCTTCTCTAGAATGATGAGAAAATTATTGGATCCTCTGAATAATCCCTGTATAACAAATTTTATGGATGATATCCTTATAGCAACAGAAACATTTGAGGAACACATTAACTCTCTGAACATGCTGTTTAATCGACTTAGGGAGGCAAATTTAACAGCCCGACCAACCAAATGTTGCGTTGGATGTAAAGAATTGGAATTTTTGGGACACACAGTTTATCAGGGAAACATGACCCCTGACCCAAAGAATTTAGAGAAACTACAGAAAGCCCCGAGACCACAAACCAAGAAGGACGTGAGATCCTTTGTCTCATTATGTGGTTTCTACCAGAAGTATATCAAAAACTTTAATTCCATATGTGCACCGTTAACTGAATTGACACGTAAAGGACATCCAGATCGCATTACATGGACACCACAATGTGAAATGACTTACCAAGAATTCAAGGAAAAGCTCACAAGTAAACCCATTTTGAAATTACCTGACTTAAGTCAAGAATTCATAGTAAGGACGGATGCAAGTAATATTGGGTTAGGTGCAACTCTACTACAGAGATCTGATGCATTGGATGGGGAATTAAGCCCAGTGGCATATGCTAGCAGAAAGTTGAATAAAGCTGAAATCAACTACTCAACTAGCGAAAAAGAATGTCTTGCAGTAATATGGGCAATAAAGAAATTCAATATTTATCTATATGGGAAGGCATTTAAGTTGCAAACAGACCACAAACCTTTATCGTTTCTAGCACAGGCTAGGCATGAGAACTCCAGGTTACTCCGATGGTCTTTACTTTTGGCTCCATATAATTTTAGCATTGAGTATATATCTGGAAAAACAAATTTGGGAGCGGATTTTTTAAGCCGCCATCCGTGTGATGAGAATCACCGTAAACCCCAGAACTAATAATAAATTTCTCTATGTGTATATAGAATAAAGGACTGACATATAATGTCTGTTTTAAGAGGGGAGATGTCGTGGAATATTCTAATCCACATATATAAATTATTAGGTACATATGAAGCCTAACAAATAAAATTAATAAAGGAAGAAGAATGGTAAAGAACAGTGCTGTCACATTGACAGTACTCGAAATCCCCCTTGTTTTCTGCTTAGTCGGCAAATTGTAACGCTTTCACGTTGATATTAAAGGCCTTCTGCAACATACACGCGTTTCCCAAACACACAATAAAATGTGCTGCCTTTCTAAGAAAAACCTTGAAATATGCAAGTTGACCTAAATTTTAAATTCCATTCATGTCTTTTTCTACACTATGTTACCAAAAACGAACGAACAGATGGACAAAAGGATAAAGAGAGAGGGAGGGCTGAAAATCAGGAACGCATGCAACACGCGTCGCGCGATACACAAATGCTGCCATCACGCGTGTAAGACTACATGCACTAACTTTATTTCAATCGACAGTGATAAAATAAACAACTACACGACTATCCTAGAAATTGCATATTTTGAACGCAGCCACGTAGCTCTTTTAAATTTGGATATTTGGGTTCCTTAGGGTTTGCTGACAAAGAATATGTAAAACGTTACGCAAATAGTCTAGGAATTAACAAGTTATAACCAAAATAAAATATTGGGGATGCCTGACAGCATGAAATCATTTCTGCTCATAAAATTTTTTTATAACGTGTTTGAAAAAACTTACGTTACAGAAATAGCCTACCATGTAAACTCCAAATTGATTGGAGCGCAACAAATGAAAGACGAACCACGATTGGTCGGACTATAAATACTATCTTCCGTTGTTAGGGGAGACGGGGAAAGGTAACATTTTTTCAAACACTTGTCGAAACGGGGCCTCATTGGCTAGACTCGTTGATATACTCACTTAGGAGCGTTAGTTCGAGACCACTTGTTTAAATAAGCTTGATAAAGCAACAGTGCGTTGAAGCCAGCTCATATTTTGCTAAATAAAAGCCTGGAACATAAGCAGATGGGAATTTGTGCCAGTTTGTGCCAGAATTCATTGCTAATCAACGTATCTGTGTTTATTTCCATGAAATTGTGGTAAGCTTGAAACATTCAGTATCTTTTAATGAAAATTGAATGTGAATTGTTAATTTATGCCTGTATATATATGTGTAGTTCAGTGGCAAACGTGAGGTAAAGCCTATAATGCTCCAGCCTGAACAGAGGGTGTCGGAGGAAAGTCAAACTGCATGGAATGGCCAAACAGTACACAGACACCTAGATTATTGAGTAGACAGAAATAATGCTGGAAGTGCAGAGGCGTAGTGACCATTAAGGAGGTTAATACTGGTATAAAGTATTTCAGATGAAGCTGACAGTTGGCCTAACGCTCTGAACTCAATGTTTGTGTTGTATTGTGCTCAGTGTAGAACTAGAGTATCAATTAGTTATGAAGTAGAAGGTACATCCTTCTTGTTTTCAGGGACCGTGGTCTTGATGGTATTGAGCTGCACCTGGTCAGAGCTTTGCTGAATCCAGAGTCGGACAGCATACTCCTTGGTCCATTTAGCTATCAGTGAGGTGTCTCCAGAGCCCAGAGGAGAATTCGAGCAGAGGAGTCTTTCCCTGCCGCCATCACGCAAGATAAGCTGATTTGGCCAGCTGAGCTCAACATTATGTCCCCTCATCTTGAAAGGACTTTGTAAAAATAACATTAAGAGGGGAATTTAATTGTCTTAAATATCAGGAACTGAGAACATCTCCAATACTAGTCCCTAAAGACAAACTATTGAAGTCATGATGACAAATACCAACAGAGCTTGAACAAAACAAAACCAGTATTATCTCATTTTACTACTACACAACTGACACACATAGGATATTTGTAATAATATATGTCACTACAATATTCATATTAATACATTCTGTACATAACTTGTAATTAAAATTGATTGTGATTCCTGGTTCCTTTGTAATTGAATCAGGACACATATTCATTCATAACAAGCAATGAATACATATTGTTATTTGAAAAGTTATCAGTGACTCCTTAGATATTCTCATAGAGTGTTATATGTATGTGAGTGTCACAGTGTTGTCAAGAGTAGTGGATTAAATTTAATTGTTTATCTGTCTGTTGTTGTGACTTACACTTCATCATACACATACCCTAGACACATAACGTAGTCATCACATTATTCCAGAATAATTCTGACTGAGATATATAGATATGTGGTAGCAAGTAAGGTTATCTATAATACACTACTCTTAATAGATATAGATACCTTCACAGCTGATCTCAGTCAGTACACTAAGTCCCCTATAAATATTTATAACATCCCACTTCACCACACTGGCTAACCTCTACAACCCAAGATAGAAAAGGATTGTTTCGTTTGGTTTTAAAGACCATCTTGATTGTACACGGACAACTCCATCAGTTCTTCATGTCCTGTCTTAGATCTCAAGGAGGATCTTTGCACAGTACACGAACTCCACAGCACCGGCGAGGATCCCAATGTGTGTATTTAGGAATCATTCATTCTATAAATATGTGTTTATCGGATCGGTATTCCTAATTTTGTAAATTCTGCTAGAGCAGCACCCGTATAGCCTGCTCTTTACGCTTTCCAATTGCCGAGGGATTTTTAACAGGCGCAAATTGCACTCGAAACCTACTATTTGTTCGTCTTTATCCGAGACGGCTCGACATCCAGCCTCACTACCCAGGGGACCGGGGGGAAGTATGACATGATTATGACCCAATGGTTATGAAAAAAATGACATCAAAAATAGTCCTTGTACTAGGAACCGAACCCTGCACTTCTATAATTAGACGCGGATACCATAGCTCTTATTCACTCCGGCCATTAGAGTAGAAGAGGAAAGACCATGTCAGAATATGAGTTTAAATGATTGTGGAAGTGCGCTATTTGGCGCTGATCAAATATTTCGGGAGCACATGTGCGACTGGAACTGACCAAGCTCATTACTATCATTTTTTTTTAATTATTAAAGTGTTTGCTACTTTTCTTTGTAGCACGCCCCTTTCAACCATCTACCATGTACATGGAGCTGTTGGTTATATCAAGACGTGTTTTCTTTATTGTAATATGTTTTTGTTTGTATTTATTTTATACTATATTATCTCTAGTAGGTATTTTCCTTGTGTAGTTATAGCGTAGTTCAAAATGTTTTTTTTAACAAAAATATGATATTTTCTAAGCTGGTATGTTTTTAATTTTCACTGGACGGTTTATTTGGTTAATCTGTATGTATCTGAGGGGAGACTTTCACTAGTGTGGACTACTGGCTCGGATCCTTATTTATTTTTTATATGTTAGCTTTAGTTTTTTGTAATATAGTGTTTTATTAACTTTTGCACTTCTGAAGTTGTCTTTGTACCTATGAGATTTTCCACACCCATTTCTACCTTATGGTTACTACAGTATGTCTTAATGTTTTGCGTCTGCTGGTCATATTTTGCAGTCCACCAGAAAGTGTCTAATTGTGTTTGGTTCTTGACACTCGTCACATGTGGGTTCCTCAATCATGAAATATCCTGTTCCAAGCTTGAGCCTCAGCAATTATGTTATTAATTGGTATTTTTAGTTCATCTTATATCATTTTTTGCTTGGTTTTTAGGATTTTATATGAGTGTCTTGCTTTTTTTACTTTGGTCCCATGCTGTTATCCACTCTTTAGTTATTGCTTGAGCAATTAAGCTCTTAATTTCAAACTTCCCTAAGCTTACTTCAATTTTGTTATGGCTAGTTCTTCCCCCTTTGGCTTCTTTGTCTGCAAGCTCATTTCCTGCTATCCCCACATGTGATGGTATCCATGTTAATTTTGCACAGCATCCTATAGTGTGCAGATATGTATTAACCTGTAGTATTTCCTCTATAATATCTGGCCTGCTACATTCACTTCTGTTTCTGATAGCTAATACTGATGAAAGGGAATCTGTTAGAATGGTTACTTTATTTGGTGGGTTTTCTGCAGCTATTTCTGAAGCTTTTAGGATTGCCACTAATTCTGCTGTAAAGATGCATGTATTACCTGTTACTTTGTATCTTTTATAATTTTATTAATTTTGGTATTGCTATTTCTGCTCCTAATTGTCCTTCTTCATCTTTTGACCCATCAGTATATATAGTTAGGCAATTATTCATATACCGTTCTATGTACTCTAGTGTTTTACTTTTTGCTGAGATTATGTCATTAGATTCTCTTATGATCTTTGATAAGTGGGAGTCAGTTTCTGGCACTTTTAATTCCCATGGTGGGATCTTTGCTTTATACTGAGCACTACTGTTTATCATATTAAATAGGTTTGGGTGTTGATCCACTTCATTCATTGTTTTTCACCATGACGGGTATCTATTATGGTTTAATGGAATGTGGCCTATGTACTGGTTACCCCTATCAAAGGTTTTGTGTGCTGGGTGAGTTGGATCTTTTGCCACTCTTGCCCAGTAGCTGAATCTCAGTTCTTTTCTCCTTAGCTCCAGGGGTATAATGCCTAGCGCTATTTCTAATGCCTCTGCTGATGTTCCCTTTATATCATTTGCTATTATTGACAGTGCCTGGTTTTGGACTGTGTCTAGTTTTTTTCTTATTGCTCGAGGCGGCTGATGCATAGACAACAGTGGCATAGTGTAGTTTTCCCCTAATAAATGATTTATAGAAGGTTAACATTGTCTTATTGCAGGCTCCCCAACCACTTCCTTTCATATATTTTAGCATGTTGATAAGTCCCTTACTGCTTTGCACTAATAGGTCTATGTGTTTGTTCCAGTTTAGGTGCTGGTGTACTACCATACCAAGAAATCTGGTTGATTTTGCTGTGCATACATTTTGCTCATTAATGCTTATTCAACTATATTATTTTTAATTACACGCCCTCTACTGAAGATCATTCCTATGGTTTTTTTAACGTTTAGATTAAATCCCCACTTGTGCATCAAGTCAGATACTTTATCCATTTGCCTTTGTACTGTTTTATAGAGGAATGGGAGGTTTCTTCCCGTTCTCCATATCGCAGCGTCATCTGCACACTGAGATAGATTGTTTTTTAGGTCCTTAAACTCGTCGCTTAGGTCGTTGACCATAATCGTAAATATAGATGGTGATATTACGAATCCCTGTGCGATTCCATTCTGTTGTTCATACACCTCAGATCTATCATTGTTTATTTGTACCGTGAAGTATCTATCCTGCAGGAAGTTTTCTAAATAAATGTTAGTTCTGCCTACTATACCTAGTTTCCTGATCTTGTAAAGTGCACCCTCCCTCCAACACTCATCATATGCTCTTGCTACATCATTGAATATTGCTACTTTCTTTTCATTCCTTTTGAAACCTATTTTAACATCATGTTCCAGCCTCAACAGTTGCTCTATTGTACTATGTTGGCTTCTAAAGCCTGCCTGGGTTGGACTGTACAAATTATGCTGTTCAATTAAAATTTTAGTCTGCTGTTGACTATGGTTTCTATAATTTTTCCTAGATGCGATGTTAACGATATTGGCCTGTATGAGCTGACATCATGTGTTTCCTTATCTGGCTTTAGTATGGGGATGACTACAGCTGTCTTCCATGAACATGGTATTTTTCCCGTGTGCCAGATTTTGTTGTAGAGGGATGCAATCACCCTTAGAGTTGTATTTGGTACCTTTTGAGGATTTCATAGCTCAGAATGTCTTTCCCAGAGGTAGTATTGGTTTTTCATGCTAAAGCTCTTTCTATTTCATCTACTGTAATCATCTGCATTTAAATAATTAGCATCCTGTGTGGTGTCCATATTTTCTTCTTTCAATTTTTCTAGCAGTGTTTTTTGCCTATTTATTTCTAGCTTATCTAGACTGTCTATTGAACTAACCTGATAGAAGTATTTAGCTAGTATGTTGAGTTTTCTCTATCTGTTTCAGCTCTCTCTGGTATTTTAATTGTTGGGATTTTAAATTTCTTGTTGTTTCCTCCTTTAATTGCTTTTAGTTTTCGCCAAACTGTAGTTACTTGTGATCTATGGTTTAATGTTTGACAAAATGTTCTCCAACTCTTTTCTTTAGCTTTGAATATTAATTTATTTGTTTCATTTCTTATTTTTTTTATAGTTTGTGTAATTCTTTTCAGTTTTGGTTTGTCTATACTTTATCAGGGCCTTCTGGGAGCCGCGCTGGTGTAATGGCTTTGGTGTTGTACTGGCGACCAGGTGTTCATGGTTCAAACCCGGGCGTCAGCGTTTGAAGGAATGTTTCCGACCGGAAATTTGACTGAATAACCTGAACAGCTCCTGTGATAAACCCTCTGTGGATGGGAGGGAGCGAAGCTCCTGACCGGTTTGGAAGGAAAGTCCTCAGGTTCCCCAGCCTCGCAATGACATGTCATTGGGCCAAAGGGCTGAAAGCCCAAGTGCCGCTGGTTAAAAAAAAAAAAAAAAAAATCAGGGCCTTCTCCCTCAATTTCAGTTGTTCTGAACATCTGTCTGTCCACCATGGTCTTGGATTTTTATCTTTGCTTCTTTTCCTATCTTTACCTTTTTGTGTTGGTTTTAAGTGATCAGGCATATTCCTGGTTGGTATACATTTTATTGCTATTTTAAAAATCTCATTTGTTAGTTTTTCTGCAAATAGGTCTATACTGTTAGATTCAATTTGTTCTATGCTTAGTTTACTTAGCTCCAATTGGAAGGACTCCCAGTTTTATTTTTTGAGGTCGAATGTAGGTTTGGAGGTTCTTGGACTAGTTCTGTATTTGTGTTTAGGTTTATTTCTATGGGTAAGTGGTCTGAGCTGGAGTCATTCAGTACTTCCCATTTAGCAGAGGCTAGGTTTGGTGTTATAATACGTATGTCTATTGCTGTATCTCCTCCATTGTTGCATGGGTTATCCCTTGTCACTGAGCCATCATTTAGTGCGATTAGCTCAGCACTTTCAATGTAGTCCAACAGTCTTTTTCCTGCTGGATCATTACTGTTGTTACCCCATGCCTCATGGTGTGCATTAAAGTCACCTACCAATAATGTTCTTTGGTCTATTTGTGTGTTTATAGTGGCAATGTCCCTATCGGTTATATTACCCTTGGGGCTATAAATGTTTATTATTTTTAAGTTATCTGGTTCACTGTCTACTGTTATACTTATTCCGTCAATATTTTCTGTGTTGAATTGTTCCCAATTTAATATTTTGTAGTCTTCATGTATTAAAAAAGCCACACCCCCTCCTCTACCCTCCGGTCTATCATTTCTAAGTGTTATATATCCTTGATAGTTCAGTTTTTGTTGGGGGCTTAGGAGGGTTTCTTGTATTGCAAATATGGGTTTTGATTCCTTATATTGCCCCACAATAGACATCAGGTTCTTCCTGGCACCCCTACAGTTCCACTGAACTACTTTTATAGCTCTATGGTCTCTAGTCTCCATCTTATATGGTTATATCATTGTTTTTACATCTTTTATTGTTTGTTAGTTTCTCTATGTACTTTTTGTTTTGTTTTGCCCACCATCTCTCATGTTCTCTACAAACTCCTCATTCCAAGTAACCATTTTACTCCGCACTCTTTCTACTAGGTATGGAAGGAGTAGTTCAACTGTTTCCTTAATTTCTTCTTCCATATTTTCTTTGTTTTCCTGCTTGTTCACTTTTCCGGACTTTTGCCTTTTTTCTTCTGTTAAAGGTGCTCTTTCAATCTCTATTTTCCTTAGGATTTCTTAATTAGACTCTTTTATTTCTGTTATTGATTTAAGGTCATTTTCATTGCCTGTTGTGCTATTTTAATTTCTTGGGCGAGGTTATGTTCTGTCTCTTCTGTGTTGTTTTCTTCTTCGCTGTTGCTTATGCGTGTTTTACTTTCATCTTTCTGTATTTTCTCCTTTATGTTTTTTACTTCAGTGGTTATTTGTTTTATTTGTTTCTTGATGTTGTTTTCTTGGAAGTTTTGAAGGTGGCTGTTTGCTTTCTGTTTTTCTTTGACTTTCCAGATTGGTGTGTTTGTTTCTAGAGCTTCTTTAAGTATGTATTTTGTCTCTTGGAAGACTGGGCACCCCTGGTACCTGGCACTGTGGTTACCCTGGCAGTTTGTACATCTTCTGTTTTTATTTTTTTGTTTGTAGTCTTTGTCCTCTTTAGCCATTGTGCAGTCTCCGTGTTTGTGTGCTCCTGCACAGAAACTACATCTTGTTGCACTTTTACAAGCATGCTGCATGTGACTAAAGCCTTGACAATTTGTGCACTGGATGATTGGTGGTATGAATATTTCAGTCTTCTTGGTTCTCTTGCAGATTTTGACTTCCTTGGGTATTTCTGTACCCTGTACACTCAACACTACCACTGATGTATTCTTCTGCTGCTTAGTTTTAATTCGTTCTACCTTTTCTATCTTAGTTTCTCGGTTTTCTTTCACTATGTTTGTGTGGATCTCTTGTTCTGTTAAGTTTGTATCGATGCCCTTGATTACGACTTTTCTAATCTCTTTGATCAGCTCCATTTGTATATTTATTTTATGTGGGAGTTGCATTTCTTTAGATTTTTCTTTCAGCTCATTTATTAGGACCTTGGCTTTTTCTGTGCTGTTCAAGCAGAGTACTACACCATTGCTTGTTTTTTTTGTAATCTGTTAATAGATATTTTGTCTATTATTTTTTCTAAGATAACCATGATTTTTGTCATCGGGTAGGGCTCTCAGAGTCCCTCCTATTTGAGTAATTTTAACTCTTTTTCTGTGGGTTTTTGTTTCCTTTAGGCTGTCCTCGGCACTTTCTTTGTGTTTTTTGGTTTCCTGAGTGCATTGGTCTGCATTTCCCTCTTTGTCCTTCCTAATGTGTTATGCGGCTTTATTTCCTGTCGACGTTGGTGTTCCATTGTTTGTAGCACCTTGCTTTGATGTCAGAATTTTTGTTTCTTTCTCGTTGCTTTTTTTGTTTGATTCCCTGTCTTTATTTACTTCAGAGTTCACTTTTATTTTTTCCTTGATGGTTTCAATTGTGTCCTTAATTTATGTGTCCTTTAGACCAGGGCGTTTGTTCCTCTCATTTACTGTTCGTTTTGATGTTCCTTCCTTAGTATTGTCTTTCTGTTGTTTTGCTCCAAGCTTTTCCCTCCTCTGACTGCAATCTGGTTAGCACTATGTTGGACTTATTTGCTCTTATTGTGCTACACATATTTTGTTGTATACGAGTTGTCTTTACTCTTGTTTTAAAATATTGTTTAATTTCTCTATCTTTATTTTATACCTATCACCGATGACTTACAATTAATATTTATGCTCTATATATGCCTAATGCTAAACTAACACAAGACAAGTTATTTATTATTTTTTATTTTGTTATATAAATTTTAAATTATGTTTAGATATCAATAGTTAAAAGCTGACTAGTCCTACTACTAAGCTAGCAAATTTTAATTAAATTTAATTTTGTTCACGTGCGGCTCAACGACGAAAGATGCCTGTATTAATTACACAAAGAAAAACAAGATTGCTACTGCACTTTACAAATGACCCCCATGTGGTTGGCCTACCTCGGCTTATTTATTCTATTTCACTAATATTTTAATTATACCAATACTCCTATCAATTATTAACTAACGTTAAAAGCAATTAACCAATACTAGAGGTGATTAATAATATTTAGTTTAAATATGTTAGAGAAGAGAAAAAAACTTATCTGAAATTCGTCTTGTGACTGAAAAAAAATGTTATAGCGAGCTGAAAATAATTCGTCTTGTTTAGCAATACTGAAAAACTTTCACTGGATGTGGAACAATATTTAGAGCGAGAATTTAGTCTGTCCGTTTCAGAATAGAAAATTCGCTTTTTAGCATTAAAAGGATACGAGCGAGCAGACATAAGTGTGCGTTTCGTTATTTTATTGACATTAAAAATACAGCACAGGTATAAGTGCAGCTCTTCTTTATGTATCAAGTGCTTATTAAATGCTTACATTAAATGTTTCAAAAACCAAAGTTTTATAGTAAGTGCCAGTACTTTTAAAGACCCTAGTTTATAATTAATTGTGTCACTCAATTGAGAAACAGAATTGGAGAAGTTTAAAAATCGACGGAAAAGTTTTAGAACAAATTTTAAATTTGTATTAATAAAATTGTTTCCCTTAAAAAAACAGAAGTTATTTCCCCTAACTAAGATATAGTAATATACAGACATCGTATACACGAGCCAGTAACCCGTCACAAGATGACGAGTTAGAATTACAGCGAGCTATTTCTGCTTCATGTATTGATGATATCACACTTTCTCCTGCAGTCATTTCACTCTTATACATTCTATTTTACATTCATTGGATGTAGTCAAACTTATCTAGACGCACTGGCTATGAAGCCAAGGAGATACCTTAAAAAAATACGGAAAGAAAACCTTACTTACATACTTAGTCGTTACTCTTCTACCCTGGGGTGTAGAGGTTTGCTAGAAAGAACGTCATACTGTCTTATCGGCGGTCTTCCTCCCGGCCTGGTTCTAATCCAGTCCTCGGTCATTCAGGGATTGTCAAGCATTATTCTCCCAGCAAACTCTGGGTCGTCACTGTGGTCTGAATCCCTGGCTCTTGGTTCACCATATGTGTCGTGGTAGCCGACCTTCTTCCATTCTGCGTATATGGCCAGACTATCTTAAGTTGGACTGTCCTACTGGGGTCTGCAAGGGCTGAGATTTGAGGATTTGTCGAATCGTTTGGTTGAGGACCATGTCTCTTCATGTTACATCAACCACCTTCTTCAGACACATGTCTGAGGTTTGAAGATGGTTTGTGGGTTTTAGCCACTCCCATAACCCGCATCCATATGTCACGATTGGGACATAGGTGGAGGTGTTTATAGCGATCGTTGTCCTCTTTCCAATATCTATTTTGCTAAGGAGTCCTCGATTTATTGCTAATTCTCTTCGGGTAGCCAACTCTTCTTTGATGCCTTTCTTCCAGTCTATGATATATCCAGGTTATTTAAAGTGGTTGACTTGCTCGAGCATTTGGTCTCCCAAGCATAATATGATGCATTTTTCCATTTCGTGAAATCACGATTGTTTTTTTTTTTTTATTTGGAACCGCGGTTAACCATCCCTTTCTTCTCCAGTTGTTCCGTCCAGACTTGGAAATTGGATTGAAAATGTGCCTCCGATTTAGCAATCAGGGTAACATCATCAGCAAATGTCAGCTGTGAAATACAGACTTGTCTCATCTTCCAGTACCCCACTGAATACTTTCTTCTCATCTCACACATGCTTTGATGACTTCGTCAATGAGGAGTTTGAAAAGATAAAGTGACCTAATGTGACGGACAACTCAGCATTCCTTGAAAGTGTTGAATGATAGGACCCTCGTATAACATCAGTACCACTGAATATTGGTGTAACTTTTCATCAACGGGGAATTCTCTCCACCTGGGCTCATTAACAATGCACAATAGAAACGTGGGCTCATTAGCAATGCAGCATTTCCACGAGGACTGTCAACACGTTGGATCATTAATATGTAGACTGCTATCTTCCGTGCATTTTAGAGATCGCATGGCCTTTAATGGGAGGTTCAATCACGCCCACTCCTGTTTCTAGAGCAATTATAAGCAAGCATTGCGCTACACCTTTTCGTTCGTGCCTGCCTTAAAGGCGTTGCCAGGATCAAACGTACTAGCGGCATGAGATCTAAGGGATCTCAGAACGGACGATGAAGTTTCCTGCTGCTAGATAACATGGCAACGTGAACCAGAGTGGACGAAGCAAGCTTCTTGCAGACATTTCACATCTCTGTGTCAATCAGAGAACGCTCGAAAGCCTGAGACGAACGGGGGAAACGCCGGGCGGCTAGAATCTCGATTTTCTCCGGAGATCATAAAAAGTATGAAAATCTCACACGACCCCTATAAGTTCCATTCCAGTTAGATATATACAGACCTTTGAGAAATGCAATTTTATCACTCGTTTGCCAGACATTGACAGAAGCATTAGCATAGTGAAATCTTGTTTGATTCCCTCTGGATTTAGAACTTATTGCAGTGAATTCTATTCTGTGCTAAACGGTAAAATATATTTGTTTTAAAGTGATCAGTGGTCTAGTTCATTCATCTTATTTCACTGGATTTTGTGATTAATTTAAAGCTATTACGTTAAACTTATCTCAAATAGTTCCAGTTGAAAATTTAATGATGTATCTATTATATTATTTCCAAAGATGATAGATACTTAAATCCTTAAAGTAACATTTAAAGACGCGAAGGAATTTATAACTAAATTTAATTGAGTTAAGTTATATATATATATATATATATATATATATATATATATATATATATATAATTTACGACAAATCGTGTCTCTCAATCTTCTCTTTCACTCTCCTGGTCAAACAATTATTTGCCAGTTTTCCAGACTCGCATCTGCGCGCACACCGATTCGGTGTTTTCAAACACACAGACGACGTTGATACAAACTATATTAAACGAATAGGGGAAAAGTTGGGCTTTGGGTATATCCAACACACAGAACTAAATGAGTTTAGGTGATTTTATTTACTTTAAACATCAATCACTAAAAATATCAGATATTACATAAATTATCATAAGTACACAAATGCAAATAACAAGTTTGGAAGGGGTGAAGAAGATTGGTATCGACTAAGCCCTTCCCGCTTATTAGACAAAGACAAACCCAGTCCAGAGATAGATAATATCAGGAACACGGGTACGTTAACCTAACAGTAAAGTTAATTACTCTGAAAGAGGTGTTACCAAGTTAGGTATAAGTGATAGAAAAAAAAACCTGTTCTTCCCTTTACTAAGCAACTGGAAAGGAGGTGGTTTTAAACAGAGTTAACAAATTATCAACTATCCCACTTAAAGGAACAATGTAGGGTATACAGAAAAGATATATGTTACCAGGTAAGCAAGTTAACAAAATGGTCACACAAAAGAATTAATTTCCTGTCATTCATACACGCGCTAGCAAAGGCCTTCACTCATCTTGCTCTCACTTACCGATTGTGAAAAAATCTTGCACTCCATAGAATAACACAACAGCAGTTACACCCCAACTAAATGTATGAGTGTTTGTTCAAGTTCTAGCCCCAGATTATCGGGTAGGCGGTCAGCACATAAAAGGATCCCGTAATCGCTGGAAAATGAATCTGTAGTTGTGTCTCTTTTCTTAATAACAGTTTCTATGGGAGGGCACGGTCTCTGATACCGGGGTGAGGATGGTGTGGTCTATTTGACTATGCCGCTGATAATAAAATTCTTACGCGTGCTGGTACACTTTATCCGTGAGGTATGGTTTAAGTCCAGCGAGAAAACTAAGTCACATCACTGTTCAGGAAATTATGAATTATCTCTCTGTGTCAGTAAACTAACAAAGCTCGGGCCAGTGTTCTTCTTCCCGTTACGACTTAAGTTGTTTGATGGTGCGTTAAATTTGTCTTTGGGTGTGCTTTCTTTGCTATAAGTTAGATAGCGGAATTCCAAACATAGAATCGCCTCAAAGATTAAAAATTTACACAGTCTCAACCAGTTCTGCGTCAGGGGAACTCTACACACTGTTTATGCTTTGCTTTGCTTAGATTGATTTCTTTATTGCTTTCTTAATGCTGGGATCGCACAGGTTACGATCACTCTGTATGAAAGAAAAAAAAAGACATGTAATATACCGAAAACAAATAACCTTCTAAAGCGCGATGAATTTCCCGTTAAGCCTATTATATATATGCTCGCGTATTTAATCATGTATTTAATAAACACTACGCGCATCTAGTGGTTAAAAACCCACATCTATAAAACTAGGACTTAACTGAATTTATTAATTATAAATTCCTTCGCGACTTTAAAAGTTAATTTAAGCATCTATTATCTTTTGAAATAATATAATAGATAGATCATTATATTTAAAACTGGAACTCTTGAGATGGTTTAATTAAATAGATTTAAATTAACACAGAATCCCTTTAAATAGAATTACTAGACCACTGATCACTTTACACAATATATATTTTACCGCTTTGCACAGAATTAGAAATCACTGCAAATATATATAAAATCCAGGGGAAAATCTATAACAAGATTTCAATAAAGCTAGTGCTTCTGTAAAGATCTGGCCAGCGAGTGATAACGTGTCTAGTTCTACATGGTCTATTTAGCTAAAATGAAATGTAAGTTGAGTGGGACATGATAAACTTGACAACTTATTTGATCTCACGAACTTTTGGGGATCTGACCGCCAAATCAAGAGAAAAATCCGCCCCCTGGTCTTCGTATCCGCTCGCTGCTGCCCGTTTCGCTTTCCCCCGTTCGCTCGGTTCATCGATTGACACCGAGACGCGAAGTTAGCGGCAAGCAACTGCGTCTCGTATCAGGGAAAACTACTGTCTTTGATAGCGCCGATAGTCTCCCCTAAGATCCCTCGGTCTGTCTCTTAGATCTCGTGCCGCCTACTAAATGAGTCCCAGTGGAATGCGTTCTGGCAAACGAAAAGTTACAACAAATGTTCAGGGGTTCTAATGTTATGAAAAGCTAAAGGTCCCTTTAAATCATCCATCATATCAGGGAAAATTCACTAGTCAAACTAGACGTACGTCACAATCGTCCCCACTTTTAGACATGAAACCATTTTTCATGTTTTCATTTTTGACAATGGAGGTGACCTGATTGGTGATTTTAGGATGAGTGGTATCTTCAGTTTGCTCTTCTTCCTCTGTAGACCAGTTTCTACTCAGAAAATCAGCCCCGACATTCTGTCTTCCCGGAATATATTCCACTTTGAAAGAATAGACGCTTAGAAGGAGGGCCCAACGCATGATCCTAGCGTTAAATTCTTTATTGGCACCAAGAAATGCTAACGGAGCGTGGTCTGTTTGCACCGTGAAAGATGTACCATAAAGAAACTCATGATGGCGTCTGATACCGTCAATCAGAGCAAGACATTCCCTTTCAACTACGCTGTAGTTCCGTTCCGCTTTATTTAATTTCCGACTGCCATAGGCAACTGGAAATAGCATGTTCAGGTCACTGTCATCGGCTTGAAGCAGTGTTGACCCGATGCCCTGACCTGACGCGTCGACTCTCACTACAAAAGGTTTCTTGAGGTCAGGCAACCTCAAAATGGGGTATGAAGACAACTGTCCTTTCAAAGTGCTATACGCGTGTTCGCACTTTTGATCCCATATGACCTTATCAGGACAACCTTTTTTTGTGAGGTCAGTCAGAGGTGCCGTCAGTCCGTTGAAGTTCTGGATGTACTTCTGATAGTATGCACATAGCGATATGAAGGAACGTACGTCTTTCTTCGTTCGGGGTCTTTTTGCTGCCACTATTTTCTCCACGTTCTTCTTAATAGGCCAACTGCATCCGTGAGAAATAGTGTGCCCCAGGAAGTCTAATTGTTCAAACCCGATGAGACATTTGCTAGGTCTGGCTGTGAGACCCGTTTCCTGTAGTCTCCTGAGGAGCATAGCAACCGTAGCAATATGTTCTTCATAGGTTTCCGATGCAATTAAGATGTCATCCATGAAATTATGGATATGGGGACTTTGCAAAGGTTGTAGAAGCTTCCTCATCATCCTGGTGAACACTCCTGGTGCATTATGCAAACCGAACGGCATCACGTTAAATGTGTAATGTCCTTCACTAGTGCTGAAAGCTAACAAAGGTTTAATTTCCTCCTTGACTGGTATTTGATAATAACCTTTACTGAGGTCAATCTTGGAGAAGATCTTAGCTTTGCTGAGCTTGGTGAACAACTCAGAAACAGTTTGGAGAGGTTCGGGCTGGAATTCCGTTACAGCGTTTAGCAACCTGTAATCAATGCACAGCCGAACTTCCTTATTGGGCTTCTGCAACAGCACTAAATTCCGTTACAGCGTTTAGCAACCTGTAATCAATGCACAGCCGAACTTCCTTATTGGGCTTCTGCAACAGCACTACACTCGAGCTGTAAGGAGATGTAGACTCACTGATAATTCCTGCCTGACGCAGCTTGTCTATTTCTCCGCGAAGTGCATCAGCTTTAGCGTACGGGATGGGGTAAACTCTGGTTTGAACAGGGGTCTCGTTTGTTAATTTCATATCAAATTCAATGAGATTTGTTCGACCAGGTACATCCGTTAAGACTGCACTGTACTGTTTTAGTAGAGCCCTAGTTTCTGTTTGTTGTTCTGGTGAGAGATTGTCGCCGAACTTGACATCTTTAAAGGATTCTGTGGGTTGCAGTGGATACTCCATGCAACCATCATCATCTTCCTCGTCTTCCGTTGCTATGGCGACAGCCAGGAGATGCTCGGAGGATGGCACCGGTCTTTCCAAATATTTCTTTAGCAGATTTATGTGGAAGACCTTCTCCTTTCCTTTGATGGAGATCTTGTAGTTGGTACGTGAGATCTTTTTAAGGACGGTAAACGGTCCTTGCCATCCGATGCGAAGTTTATTGCTTCCGGTTGGAAGTAGCAATAGGACTTTCTCCCCTGGTTGTCAGGGACCGAAGTAAGGCTTCTAGTGGCCCCTTAATAGGTCTGCCAAATAAAAGTGTAGCTGACGCAAAACCCGTAGACGCTTGGGGTACCTCTCGGTAGGCGAATAAGGCAGCCGATATATATTGGTCCCAGTCTTCCGGTTTCTCCTGACCCAGCTTACGTAACATCATGGTGAGGGTACCGTTAAAACGTTCCACGAGCCCATTTCCGGCCGGATGGTAGGGACTTGTGTGGATATGTTTGGCCCTCAAGATCTTAAAGATCTCCTCCATTAACAGGCTACGGAATTGGGATCCATTGTCCGTCAAAACTTGTTGAGGGAATCCCAACCGTGTAAAAATTTGCACAAGGGCTTCTGCGACATGCTTGGAATTAGTGCATGGTAGCGGTACGGCTTCGGCCCACATAGTGCAAGTGTCAACTAAGGTCAGGATGAACCTGTTCCTTCTTTTGGTCTTTTCCAGAGGACCAATAATGTCGACAGCAACCCGTTCAAATGGAGTCCCTACTATTGGCATTTGCCCCATAGGTACTGGGGGTGTCAAGTGCTTGGGTGCTACCCGTTGGCACTGGGCGCAGGATTTCACATACCTGACAATGTCAGAGTTCATTCCTGGCCACCAATAGTGGTTTTTTATTCGCTGAATAGTGGCGTTTTGTCCCATATGTCCGCTAAAGGGAAGAGAGTGCCCCATTTCTAAGATCTGGTTTCTGTACTGCGTCGGTACTAGGAGCTGGTTATTCCCCGTGTCCGGGTTGCCCGTTCTACGATACAATACACCATCCTTAGAAAAGATGTCTCCGTTGTGTCTGGGGTCCTTAGCCATGGCAGTTTTTTAAAGCAGGGCGCCAGAGTAGGGTCCTTTTGTTGCGCCTCCTTCAGTTCGTTCGGCAACAAGTTTGGCGCAGGCTCCCTCTCCTTCTTGGCTTGCCCTCTTGTGGTTACCGCTGCCACAATCGGCTCCTTAGGTCTCCCAATGAACACATATCTACATCCCAGGATAACTGGGTAGATCGGATCATCCATTATGGCCGCTTTAATAACTCCTCTGACAAAGTCAGAGTGTATTTCTACCAGTGCGATAGGAAGCGTCCTGGGTGCATCACTCCTGAAAACTCCACTAAGTTTGACGGTTTCCTCTGTCTCCTGACCGGGTTTGACTAGGTGCCTAGCGACAATACAATCAAAACTTAATCCAGTGTCAAAAAGACAAGTAGTAGAGGTACCGTTCAAAATTACAGTTCCTCGAGTTGAGGGTCGGTCCCCCTCAGGTTGAGAATCACTGACATTGACTCTACCTTTCGAGGCTGTATGCAAACATCCAATGCGGTTTGCACCGGTTTGTTTGCCCTGATCAGACGTTCCTGGTGTAGGGGTCTTCCCTTTTCCTTGACCTTGGTGGCCGCGCTGCCACGTAGGCTTGTTTGGTTGATCAGAATTTTTTGTTGGGGGGTATCGGGTTTTGTAGAATTTCGATTTTTCCTGGGGAGGTTTCTGGGTATTGTTATCTCGTTGGTTATAATGTTGAGAGGAAGTGGAAGAATAGGATGCCTGTTCTAGATTCTGTTTTCGAGATGGCTCATCGGTGGGTTTACGTTTAGTGCTGGGAAGTTCGGCCATTGCATTGCTATAGCGTTCGGCTTTATTGAGTATGTCTTCAAGCCTGACTGCCCCCTGTTCAGCCAAAAATCTACGAGTTTCATTCGACAAAGTGGATTTTATCTGCTCCACAAGAACAAGTTCGAGGAGTCCCTCATATGAAAGAGGTAGGTCAGATAATTCAATGCACTTTGTCAGATAACTCGTGAGACGTGAAGAGAACTGGGGAAATGTTTCCGTGCTCTCTTTTCGGCTGTTTCTGAACAACTGCAGAAACTTTCGGGCAGTCATCTCAAACTGCTGTAGTAAGGCCTTTTTCAACATGTCGTAATCATGTTGATTCGGTCCCAGCTTAGTGAACACGTCATAAGCATTGCCTTTCAGTGACGTTGAAAGTTTGAGCGCCCAGCGGGTACTCTCTAACCCATAAAGATTCGCGAGTCTCTCGAATTTTTCTAGGTAGCTGTCAATTTTTTCGTTAGGGCTAGGAAAAGATTCTAAAGAAAACGACATAGCAGTTAATTGGGCAGATTGAGTACTGGAGAGGTCCATTGATTGAGACTGGGGCGAAGACGGCTCTCCGTTAGTCGAAGTAGAGGCGCCCCGACTCTCTAGAGCCTTAAGCGCCAGTTGATGCTGTCTTTCCTTGTCTCTCTCTCTCTCTGCGAGTTTCCATCTCTGCTTCAATTTTCTTCTGTTCCAAAAGACGTTCTTCCGCTTCTGTCTTATCTGCCATCTCCTGGGCTTCTCTCCTCTCTGTTCTTTCTTTCTCTTCCTTCCTCTCAGCTTCTGCTCTCTGTTGCTCCGCCTTCCTCTCAGCTTCGGCTCTCTGTTGCTCCGCGTCATATATTTCCAATTCCTGGTTAATAAACGCGTTTGCAGCTTCTGCATCTAATCCTGCCTCTTTCGCTTCCAGCCTCAAGATGGACCTCATCTTTATCCTCTCAGCCATTGTTAAAGAATAAGATGAAGTATGCTTAGAGAACTAGTAAGAAGAAACGCGAAAGGGAGGAACTCTGAACCGCTACGAGAAAAAAAAAACACAAGTATAAATTTACCTGTGTTACCTCCTACCTGTACTGTGCAAACTTATCGCTGCTATTATCTGGCAATTAAGGCTCTAAACGCAAGCGACTATGCCACTAAATGGTAAGTTACACTGGAAAAGAATCTACTTTTACTAACAGTCGAGAAAAATTTATATTAAAACAATTTAAAAGAAAAAAAATTTTCCCTAAATTTTTAATCTCTGACAACAAACTCCGTCCCTAAAGTCAATTATTGAGATGAGACGTTGTTAACTTAATTTTTAAAAATCAGAACAATCCGTCTTTAGCTAAGCTCAACTCTTCTTAACTTCAAAAACCTTAGTGACTGTAAAACAATCACGCAATCCCAGCAACTTTTATAAAGAAAGAAATATAATTATCTCCGCCAGAGGATAATTAAAATAGCAAATATATTTGTTTATCTGTACTTTCTACTGCTGTGGAGAGAAAACAACCTGTAAATATGCTGTGTGGACAACCCAAATACTTAAAGAACGTTTGTCTAGGGGTGTAATTATTTATTTATTTCCCTAATTCACAAAGACAAATCATTCACACTCTACCTAGTTAGACCCAAACTAAATCAGACTCAAAATATCTTTAACCCGGCTATGCGATTGCCTCAAATGTAGCTCAAGATCCCAGAACCAGCCCACAAATATGTGTGCATCAAATGTATCTCAAAATTATCCCAGACGAGCCGGCCAAATATTGTCGTAAATTTATTTTGAGAGAAAAGAGTCGTAGAAATAGTGGTCCGGTTTAGAGTGGAAAATGATGATGGAAAGCTCAGTGATAGAAAATGTAGAGATTTAATAGTTACTTCACAGCGTGCTGGAGGAGAGTAAAGACAGACTTATTTACGACAAATCGTGTCTCTCAATCTTCTCTTTCACTCTCCTGGTCAAACAATTATTTGCCAGTTTTCCAGACTCGCATCTGCGCGCTCACCGATTCGGTGTTTTCAAAACACACACACGACGTTGATACAAACTATATTAAATGAATAGGGAAAAAAAAAGTT
>JAMPIV010003887.1:0-20213 GCA_024509875.1 Oreohelix idahoensis
ACAGCAATCGGCGGTTTCCCGTGGCTACCGAGTCCTTGTCAACGGTTGCTATCGATTCTGAAGTCACTACTCTCTGTGCCTGGCCCGGTCGAGTAATACAATCTGCTCACCAGAAATCCACGCCGTTTTTGACCTTTGTTTAGCACCAGTCATTAACTACCTGCTGCCTTGACATGCATGCCACTCCACCGTTACTTGAAGCTTCATTACGCCGATGAAATTCTGATTTGTTTTTTCACCCGCCTTCACTGATCAAAAAATTGAAGATTAAAATAGAATGTCTGCCTTGCTGTTTGGTGCATTCTACTAGTGGGGCGGCATATCTTTAAAAACGGACATTATTGACGATCAACCGTAATGCGTCGTCAGACCTGGCGATGGCGCGTGCATGACCACTCGAGACAGTCCTGGATCAACACGCAATGGCAAGTTACAAAGTATAAAATGGCGATGAGTAATCTTATATTGTTATTAAAATATTTCCGGTTCTTTCATTTTGAATCGTATATAAAATATATTATTATATATAGTATATCATGTATATATATTATATAGTATATATATTATATATATATATATATATATATATATATATATATATTATATATATATATATAGTATAGATATATCAGAAATCACAAGAAGTATAAACAGTTATGTATGGCTATGAATTTCTTTGCAGTTCGACTATTCGATCGGTGAATGGCATGTGGTTAACATCGCGATCGAAACTTCCAACAATAATTCGGCAAGCATGGTCACATCTCCACCGCCCCCCCCCCCCCCCCCCCCCCCGCCCCCCCCCCCCCCCCCCCCCCCCCCCCCCCCCCCGCCCCCCCCCCCCCCCCTCTCCACCCCCCCCCCAGTCCCTCCTTGATAACGTGACTCCATTGTACGTGGGCGATACATCGTTGATGGAATACGTTCTCTATGTTCAGTCACGCTGACGTTTTCGCCAAGGTTGTCAGGGGAAAAAGTCAAGATGCGAATCGAGCAAATGGATTTTGAGGGACATGTTACAGCCCAATAGGGACATGTTACAGCCCATAATTCTGTATGCATCTATGCACTGCTTAACAATATGCACATAGTCGACAGATTTGTGATTTCCCAGAAAGTTATCGACGATCGATTTGAATGCCATCCATGCGCGAAGTTCCCTACCATGTAACAAGTTCTCGAATTGTTTGTCTGCAATAACTTTCCTAATATGAGGTCCTACAAAGATACCTTCCTTTATCTTTGCATCGCTAACTTGCGGAAACTTTTCTCGAAGATAAGTGAAAGCTTTGCTCATTTTATCTAATGCTTTTACGAAATTCTTCATGAGCCCCAACTTTGTATGTAAAGGTGTTAAGATGAAGCTGTCTTTGATAACTAATGGCTCGTGTATTACATTTTTATGCCCGAGCTGCATACGATCCCTGATAGGCCACACCATTCTTGCATAATGTTCCTGTCTGTTGCGGCTGTCCCATTCACATAGGAAGCAACAAAATTTAGTATACCCAGTCTGCATGCCCGTGAGAATTGCAATGACCTTTAGGTCTCCACAAATCTGCCATTGGTAGTCATTGTACTTTATTTTTGCCAAAAGTATAGCCATATTGTCATAAGTTTCTTTCATATGAACAGAGTAGGCGACTGGAATTTTGCAATAGCAAATGTCATCATCCATCTCAAAGTATTGAACAAGTTCTCTGTGTCTATGACGAAATTTAGATATCAAAGTATTGGGCGCTAAAAGATTCCATTCTTTGAGTCGCGAACCGAGTAATTCCACTTGTCCTTTGGTAAGTGAGGCGAGATCACGTATTTTAGATCTGTGAAAAGGTTAAATTAAAGTGAACACCTAATCATGTCCATCCGGTATATAATCCGAGTCAGAATTAGTTTCTGAAGCAGGTAAACTATAGCACTTTCTGATCGGTTCATTGACGTCCAACGGATTATTGTTCTGTGAAACTGAGGATCGGACACCGTGATTGGATCACGAGACACTTGTTTCGAAACCGATTCAATATTTATGGATAAACCTGCAGACTTTCTAGTTTTTTAAAAGTGAAAAAAACCATGGATAATTTGTCGAAGCAGAAGTAACAATCCATCTCAGTACGTGTGATTTGTGTCTTGTTCATGTCCATATACTGGCACTCCAAAAGAGCATCGAACTTATGCTTTCGGGGCGATTTTTCGTACCAAACCTGCCAAGTGTAATTTGCACAAATTCCGAACCATCACAAACATGCATGTTGGCTTCCCAGACTTAGTTGCATCATCAACCTTCGAATCGAAATAGAGTTCATATGCTTTCTTTAGTAATGGTGTAAAGTTTTTCTGGTGAACACGATCGGTAAAATATCCGCACACGTAACAGAACAGATCAGCCGAATTTCTACAACTTCTAGAAGCCATATTTCGCTCAGAATTATTTCAAAATACAGTAACTATTGGGAAAAATAGCGTAACATAATGTCATGCATCTTTTTAGCAGTATAAAAAGTGGATTATTTTGCATTTATCACTCTTTCTTAATAAGTTCATGTAAGTAAAAATATGAAACGGGGCGACATAAACGGTTATTAAATCTTTTATTACACTGCAGTGCATGTTACTACATTACTTGTATTAATTATTTTTTGTTAAGAAGAGAGAAATGTTTCAAAATAACATTACAAACGATTCAAAACCAGGCGCAACTTACGTATATATGTACTTGCACAGATGTAGCCCACTATTTAAAATAATGAGGAATCCTCTTTTGCACCAAACTGGATAGTCTCCTTTTGGCTGCTAAGTCCCGCATTCTCTTCAACAGCAGAAGCTGTGTAGGACAGCTGTCATCTTCTTGCTCGTACCAAGCAATCGCTGTTTCTAGTGCTATAAAGGCCTCTTCAGGACTTGGTCGACGTTTTGGTTTTTCTTCATAATCTACAAGTACATCATGTACTTCTGAGGAGTCTTCATCATCGGTCACTACATGTATTTGGTTTTCTTCTTGCACAAAAGACAAAATTTCTTCGTCATTCAAAAACTGAAAACCAGAATCATTATCATCTTCTAGCCACATGTGTACATCATCTTTGTCACAGTCCGAAAATCCGGGCATTGCTTGAAACAGTTCCACAACTTCATTTATACAATCATCATTTGTGTCCACTGCAGTAGTTTCATTTCCTCCTTTTTTCCCAAGCAATCTACTCCCAGCCTTGTTGAGATTATCTTGTGACAGGGTGGTCCAAGCATCAGCTAACATATAGCAGCAGTCTTTGAGATTAAGCTTTTTGGAAAACGCCACCACACTTTCTTCATCTTCAGTCAACAATAAACGACGCAGGACTTCCTTCTTGTACATCTTTTTAAGCTTTGCTATAACACCCTGATCCATTGGTTGAATCAGTGCTGTTACATTGGGAGGCAGAAAAATTACTTTAAAATTTGCATCAACTGCATTCAATGTATCCGTCTCTGGATGAGATGGTGCATTGTCCAGTAGAAGAATTACTTTTTCAGTTTTCTTTTCTTGTTCTCTCAACCTCTTCACATTTGGGATGAACTGATTTGTATACCAATCAAGAAATATTTCACTATTCATCCAAGCACTCTTCTGTGCTTTGTAACACAATGGGAGACATGTCACATTCTTTAAACAACGTGGTTTTTTGGCTTTGCCGATCATTAGCACCGGTAAACGATGACTTCCACTGGCATTTGCGGCTACCAAAATTGTTACTCTCTCTTTGCACTTTTTAAACCCAGGGGCAGCTGCTTCGCGCTGAGATGCAAGTGATTTTTGAGGCAATGATTTCCAGTATAAGCCAGTCTCATCGGCATTATACACATCATCGAGTGAATAACCTTCTTCTTCCAAAAAAGCCAAGAATGTTTCTTTAAAATTTTTAGCGGCAGTTGCATCGCTAGATAAAGATTCCCCTTGAATCTCCAATTCTCGTATGCCATGACGAGATTTAAAGTTTCTTAACCATCCCTGGCTAGCCTTAAAGTCAGGAGGACCGTCAAGTTGATTGTTGAACTGAAATGCCTTTTCACACAACAGAGAACCAGAGATAGGTTCCCCTTTGCTTCTTCTTTGCACAAACCATATATACAAAGCCTCTTCCAATTTCACATCTTTCGCATTTCTCATGGTTTTACGTTTCTTCGACCCATTTTCACTATCAAATTTCGATGCAAAACTCATAATTTCTTCTTCTTCCTTGTTCGCCCTGAAAAGGACGGTGGTTGCGTTGTGTCTGTTTACGCCGTAGCTGTGATATCTGCACCTTTCGGTCGACACATCCGACTTCAGCATGGCATTTTTTAGGGACCGGGTTTGCCTTCCCATTGCGATCTGTACTCGCTCAGCCAGACTGCACTGATGCAGACTGTTTCCAGGACCACCACGTGGAGGTGGAGTACGGTCTTAGTCAGCTCTGGTTCGCTGACTCTGATGCAAGCAGTCAAGCTATGGGTCGCTGATTGCATTCACTATTGCTGCATCTTTGGGTCCCACTCATAATTTTATCCTTGTTACTTTTGATGTCAGAGACGGTAGCTTTCCCAACATTGAACATCCTCGCAAGTGAAGACACAGTTTCACCTTGTCCTAGTCTCTTGATAATTTCTGTTTTCGTTTCAATTGACAAAACATTGCGGTTCCTTTTATATGCTTTAGGCCTACTGGAAGATGCCATATCGCACAGAGAAATACTTGTACACCAAAATTATTCTGCTGTAGTAGCAGACACAATTATTTTAAGTTGAACTGTCTGTTTAGCCAGTGTTCTACCTAGAACGCACACGTACACTTTATTGGTAAACCAGATATTAACTGACTTTATGATCTAACTGACTTCCTGTACGTAAGCGACCGACCATTAGCCCATCCCATTCTCTACAAATTGTTCGCACACATTTGAAGTTTGCCGCATCAAAAGATTCAGAATTTTAGTCTAACGTGACTGTGGCATCTGATTTTTTTTTTTTTTTTTTTTTTTTTCTAGAACAAGTGTTCGGATAATTGGATGTTCGGATAATTGGGGTTCGGATAAATGGAGTTCTACTGTATAGTAATATATATATATATATATATATTATACATATATATACTATTATATAGATAATATATATAAATATATTATATATATATATAAAATTATTTATTTATTTATATATTTATATATATATACCGGCACTAAAACGATATAATAATGCTAAAAATAAAAAATACACAGATAAAGACTTTCATTTTAAACTACCCGTGGTTCTAGACCACTGCTCCTTATCCTACAATAGCTAAATCACCACTGTTAAAAAGCTACAGTCAGCATTATGACACAGCTAAAGTCACAAATAGACTCACAGACAGAGCCCATCATCAACAAGCAGCAAAGGCCACCATTGACACATAGCGACATAGATCCTTGATAAAAAACTCCGACATTCATCATTGAAACGTAAGTAGTATGTCATGCATGTTTCGGTTAGTATTGTGCAGGATGAGCATGATTTTTATATAAGGAAATACTCCGATCAATAATGGCGGGGATGGGTTAGTAGCGATAAGTAGGTAGGTGTAATTATTGTTGTTAGCTGGTCGGTGGGGTTTTTTTAAGGGAGAGTGCGGAGGATATTGACTTTGGCTGGCGGGGGTGACGACTCATGTGTGTGTTGGGGTGTAGCTGGGCAGCCGCGGTTTTGGGTGGTATTGCTTTTGGTTTTTTATCTGGGTGTTTTGTGTGTAGGTGTTTTAAGTGTTGTGTATGACTCAGCAGTGTGTTGTTATGTTTATTTATTAATTATCTATGTTCTACAACATAGATAAATATAACAAATGCAAGGTTTTTAATAGAAGTATGTATTTAATATCGCAGTGTTTTGTTACAGCTTCTGCCCAGAACAAATATATAAACGGTTCAGGGTAGTAGAAGAAAAATGACTATATGTCTAGGGGAGAGGTCGTAACATTGTCGTCGTGTACCTGTCTTTTTATGTAAAAATAGGACAGAGAATTTCTGTGTTGGGTGTACGTGTAGATGGCTGAGTTGTGTGTCTTGAAACCTACATTTTGTCCGCCTTGCGTTTGTTGCGTGTTGAGGACATCCAAAAACGTGTGTTTATCTAGTGTGTTCTGTTTACTGAGACCTTTAGTGGTAGTTTTGTCATAATCCCCGAAACAGTGGTAGGTTTTGCTACAGAGAGAAACCATCCCATCTCCCTCGTATTCTAATTTGAAAAGACCGGGTGTGCGTTTGTCGTATAACACTTTGTCGCGGCATTTCTGACAGTCAAACCCGAGCTTACCCTCACTAGTAATAAACTCGGATCGATGTTCGGGACACACTTCGGCGGGGAACCATCGATCGTATACGGTACAAAATTTTATTTCGCAAGGGAGGTCTAACAGCATCTGCCAGAGTCTGCGTGGTTAGCGCGAGATATAAACTATCCGAATCAGTCTCGCATAACTGAAAGTCGGCTCTGTCTACAAACCTATCTAGGCAATTGTAATAAAACTCGAGCATGCGTAGTTTAGCGTACAGGTAGATGATTGGCGATGCAGAGGCTTATAGAGGAAAATATAAAAATTGATAAATTCGCATAGTATGATTTTTATAGAGGAAGATGGCTAATGAGCGTGGTGTGGTGGTGTTGATTTGTGGTTTTGTCTGGTGTTTTGTGTGTACGTATTGATGAGAATATAGGGGTGAGAGGAAAAGAAAACCATGTAAGTTGTTGTCGTTAGCTGGCACACAAAACACCAGACAAAACCAAAATCAACACCACCACACCACGCTCATTAGCCATCTTCCTCTATAAAAATCATACTATGCGAATTTATCAATTTTTATATTTTCATCTATAAGACTTTGCACCGCCATTTTATCGAGTATTTGACGTCATTTTTTTCTCACGCCAACACACACCCACGAGTCATCATCAATACCCCCGCGCACTCCATTAAAAACCCCACCGACCAGCTAACGACAACTTACATGGTTTTTTTTCTCTCACCCCTATATTCTCATCAATACGTACACACAAACACCAGACAAAACCAACAAATCAACACCACCACACCACGCTCATTAGCCATCTTCTTCTATAAAAATCATGCTATGGAAATTTATCAATTTTTATATTTTCTTCTATAAGCCTTTGCATCGTCAATCGTCTACCAGTACGCTAAACTACGCATGCTCGAGTTTTATTACGATTGCCTAGATAGGTTTGTAGACAGAGCCGACTTTCAGTTATGCGAGACTGATACGAATAGTTTATATCTCGCGCTAACCAAGCAGACTCTAGCGGATGCCGTTAGACCTCTTTTGCGAAAAGAATTTTATACCGTATACGATCGATGGTTCCCCGCCGAAGTGTGTCCCGAACATCGATCCGAGTTTATTACTAGTGAGAGTAAGTTCGTGTTTGACTGTCAGAAATGCCGCGACAAAAAGTTATACGACAAACGCACACCCGGTCTTTTCAAATTAGAATACGAGGGAGCTGGGATGGTTTCCCTCTGTAGCAAAACCTACCACTGTTTTGGGGATTATGACAAAACTACCACTAAAGGTCGCAGTAAACAGCAAAACACACTAGATAAACACACGTTTTTGGATGTCCTCAACACGCAACAAGCGCAGGGCGGACAAAATGTAGGTTTCAAGACACACATCTCAGCCATCTACAAGTACACATAACACAGAAATTCTCTGTCCTATTTTTACATAAAAAGACAGGTACACGACGACAATGTTACGACCTCTCCCCTAGACATATAGTCCTTTTTCTTCTACTACCCTGAACCGTTTATATACATATATTTGTTCTGGGCAGAAGCTATAACAAAACACTGTGATATTAAATACATACTTCTATTAAAAACCTTGCATTTGTTATATTTATCTATGTTGTAGAACATAGATAATTAATAAATAAACATAACAACACACTGCTGAGTCATACACAACACTTAAAACACCTACACACAAAACACCAGATAAAAACCAAAAGCTATACCACCCAAACCGCGGCTGCCAGCTACACCCCAACACACACGTGAGTCGTCACTCGCCAGCCAAAGTCAATAACCCCCGCACTCTCGCTTAAAAAAACCCCCACCGACCAGCTAACGACAATAATTACACCTACCTACTTATCGCAACTAACCCATTCCCGCCATTATTGATCGGAGTATTTCCTTATATAAAAATCATGCTCATCCCGCATAATACTAACCGAAACGTGCATGACATACTACTTACGTTTCAATGATGAATGTCGGAGTTTTTCAAGGATCTATGTCGCTATGTGTCAATGGTGGCCTTTGCTGCTTGTTGATGATGGCTCTATCTGTGAGTCTATTTTGACTTTAGCTGTGTCATAATGCTGACTGTAGCTTTTTTAACAGTGGTGATTTTAGCTATTGTAGGATAAGGAGCAGTGGTCTAGAACCACGGGTAAAAATGAAAGTCTTTATCTGTGTATTTTTTATTTTAGCATTATTATATCGTTTTAGTGCCGGTATATATATAAATATATAAATAAATAAATAATTTTATATATATATATATATATATATATATATATATATATATATATATATATATATATATATATATATATATATATATATATATATAGAGTAGAACTCCATTTATCCGAACCCCAATTATCCGAACATCCAATTATCCGAACACTTGTTCTAGAAAAAAAAAAAAAAAAAAAATCAGATGCCACAGTCACGTTAGACTAAAATTCTGAATCTTTTGATGCGGCAAACTTCAAATGTGTGCGAACAATTTGTAGAGAATGGGATGGGCTAATGGTCGGTCGCTTACGTACAGGAAGTCAGTTAGATCATAAAGTCAGTTAATATCTGGTTTACCAATAAAGTGTACGTGTGCGTTCTAGGTAGAACACTGGCTAAACAGACAGTTCAACTTAAAATAATTGTGTCTGCTACTACAGCAGAATAATTTTGGTGTACAAGTATTTCTCTGTGCGATATGGCATCTTCCAGTAGGCCTAAAGCATATAAAAGGAACCGCAATGTTTTGTCAATTGAAACGAAAACAGAAATTATCAAGAGACTAGGACAAGGTGAAACTGTGTCTTCACTTGCGAGGATGTTCAATGTTGGGAAAGCTACCGTCTCTGACATCAAAAGTAACAAGGATAAAATTATGAGTGGGACCCAAAGATGCAGCAATAGTGAATGCAATCAGCGACCCATAGCTTGACTGCTTGCATCAGAGTCAGCGAACCAGAGCTGACTAAGACCGTACTCCACCTCCACGTGGTGGTCCTGGAAACAGTCTGCATCAGTGCAGTCTTGCTGAGCGAGTACAGATCGCAATGGGAAGGCAAACCCGGTCCCTAAAAAATGCCATGCTGAAGTCGGATGTGTCGACCGAAAGGTGCAGATATCACAGCTACGGCGTAAACAGACACAACGCAACCACCGTCCTTTTCAGGGCGAACAAGGAAGAAGAAGAAATTATGAGTTTTGCATCGAAATTTGATAGTGAAAATGGGTCGAAGAAACGTAAAAACCATGAGAAATGCGAAAGATGTGAAATTGGAAGAGGCTTTGTATATATGGTTTGTGCAAAGAAGAAGCAAAGGGGAACCTATCTCTGGTTCTCTGTTGTGTGAAAAGGCATTTCAGTTCAACAATCAACTTGACGGTCCTCCTGACTTTAAGGCTAGCCAGGGATGGTTAAGAAACTTTAAATCTCGTCATGGCATACGAGAATTGGAGATTCAAGGGGAATCTTTATCTAGCGATGCAACTGCCGCTAAAAATTTTAAAGAAACATTCTTGGCTTTTTTGGAAGAAGAAGGTTATTCACTCGATGATGTGTATAATGCCGATGAGACTGGCTTATACTGGAAATCATTGCCTCAAAAATCACTTGCATCTCAGCGCGAAGCAGCTGCCCCTGGGTTTAAAAAGTGCAAAGAGAGAGAGTAACAATTTTGGTAGCCGCAAATGCCAGTGGAAGTCATCGTTTACCGGTGCTAATGATCGGCAAAGCCAAAAAACCACGTTGTTTAAAGAATGTGACATGTCTCCCATTGTGTTACAAAGCACAGAAGAGTGCTTGGATGAATAGTGAAATATTTCTTGATTGGTATACAAATCAGTTCATCCCAAATGTGAAGAGGTTGAGAGAACAAGAAAAGAAAACTGAAAAAGTAATTCTTCTACTGGACAATGCACCATCTCATCCAGAGACGGATACATTGAATGCAGTTGATGCAAATTTTAAAGTAATTTTTCTGCCTCCCAATGTAACAGCACTGATTCAACCAATGGATCAGGGTGTTATAGCAAAGCTTAAAAAGATGTACAAGAAGGAAGTCCTGCGTCGTTTATTGTTGACTGAAGATGAAGAAAGTGTGGTGGCGTTTTCCAAAAAGCTTAATCTCAAAGACTGCTGCTATATGTTAGCTGATGCTTGGACCACCCTGTCACAAGATAATCTCAACAAGGCTTGGAGTAGATTGCTTGGGAAAAAAGGAGGAAATGAAACTACTGCAGTGGACACAAATGATGATTGTATAAATGAAGTTGTGGAACTGTTTCAAGCAATGCCCGGATTTTCGGACTGTGACAAAGATGATGTACACATGTGGCTAGAAGATGATAATGATTCCGGTTTTCAGTTTTTGAATGACGAAGAAATTTTGTCTTTTGTGCAAGAAGAAAACCAAATACATGTAGTGACCGATGATGAAGACTCCTCAGAAGTACATGATGTACTTGTAGATTATGAAGAAAAACCAAAACGTCGACCAAGTCCTGAAGAGGCCTTTATAGCACTAGAAACAGCGATTGCTTGGTACGAGCAAGAAGATGACAGCTGTCCTACACAGCTTCTGCTGTTGAAGAGAATGCGGGACTTAGCAGCCAAAAGGAGACTATCCAGTTTGGTGCAAAAGAGGATTCCTCATTATTTTAAATAGTGGGCTACATCTGTGCAAGTACATATATACGTAAGTTGCGCCTGGTTTTGAATCGTTTGTAATGTTATTTTGAAAACATTTCTCTTTCTTAACAAAAATAATTAATACAAGTACTGTAGTACATGCACTGCAGTGTAATAAAAGATTTTGGTGATACAGTGATCTAATACAGTGTGGGTATTATTATTACAGTACAAGTAAATATGTTTTATAGTGTATTTTCCTTGTGATGGTTAATTACACTGACAAACAACATTTTTCTTTCTTATATAAGAATAAGTGTTCTTATGTCAGTTTTTTGCGCTGATTTCAAATTTGAAATCCGTTTATCTCTATCACGTCAGGTTTTTAAGATATTTGTGAATACATATATTTTTGGGAAACCGTTATGTGCCCCGTTTCATTTTTACTACATAACTTATTAAAAATTAATAAAATGCAAAATAATCCCACTTTTTATACTGCTAAAAGATGCATGACATATGTTACGCTATTTTTCCAATAGTTACTGTATTTTGAAATAATTCTGAGCGAAATATGGCTTCTAGAAGTTGTAGAAATTCAGCTGATCTGTTCTGTTACGTGTGCGGATATTTTACCGATCGTGTTCACCAGAAAAACTTTACACCATTACTAAAGAAAGCATATGAACTTTATTTCGATTCGAAAGTTGATGATGCAAATAAATCTTGGAAGCCAAATGCAGTTTGTTCGACTTTGTGCAAATACATTGGCAGGTTGGTTACGAAAATCGCCGAAGCATAAGTCGATGCCTTTTGGAGTGCCAGTAATATGGCATGAACAAGACAAATCACGCTACTGATTGTTACTTCTGCTTGACAAATATCCATGGTTTCACTTTTAAAACTAGAAAGTCTGTGGTTTATCCAAATATTGAATCGGTTTCGAAACAAGTGTCTCGTGATCCAATCACGTGTCCGATCCCAGTTCCACCAGAACAATATCCGTTGGACGTCAATGAACCATCAGAAAGTGATAGTTTACCTGCTTCAGAAACTAATTCTGACTCGGATTATATACCGGTGAATGATGGTGTTCACTTAATTAACCTTTCAGATCTAATACGTGATCTCGCTCTTACCAAAGGACAAGTGGAATTACTCGGTTCGCGACTCAAAGAATGGAATCTTTTAGCGCCCAATACTTTGATATCTAAATTTCGTCATAGACACAGAGAACTTGTTCAATACATTGAGATGGATGATGACGTTTGCTATTGCAAAATCCAGTCGCCTACTCTGTTCATATGAAAGAAACTTATGACAATATGGCTATACTTTTGGCAAAAATAAAGTACAATGACTACCAATGGCGGATTTGTGGAGACCTAAAGGTCATTGCAATTCTCACGGGCATGCAGACTGGGTATACTAAATTTTGTTGCTTCCTATGTGAATGGGACAGCCGCAACAGACAGGAACATTATGCAAGAAAGGTGTGGCCTATCAGGGATCGTATGCAGCTCGGGCATAAAAATGTAATACACGAGCCATTAGTTAACAAAGACAGCATCATTTTACCACTGTTACATATAAAGTTGGGGCTCATGAAGAATTTCGTAAAAGCATTAGATAAAATGAGCAAAGCTTTCACTTATCTTCGAGAAAAGTTTCCGCAAGTTAGCGATGCAAAGATAAAGGAAGGTATCTTTGTAGGACCTCATATTAGGAAAGTTATTGCAGACAAACAATTCGAGAACTTGTTACATGGTAGTGAACTTCACGCATGGATGGCATTCAAATCGATCGTCGATAACTTTCTGGGAAATCACAAATCTGTCGACTATGTGCATATTGTTAAGCAGTGCATAGATGCATACAGAATTATTGGCTGTAACATGTCCCTCAAAATCCATTTGCTCGATTCGCATCTTGACTTTTTCCCTGACAACCTTGGCGAAGTCAGCGATGAACATGGAGAACGATTCCATCAAGATATCGCCGTAATGGAGTCACGTTATCAAGGACGGTGGAGTGTGACCATGCTTGCCGATTATTGTTGGATGTTTCATCGCGATGTACCACATGCCATTCACCGACGAAAGTCGACTGCAAAGAAATTCAAGCCTACATAACTGTTATACTTCTTGTACGAATGATGTTATAATACTGTATGCGTTGTTAAAAAACTTCAATTGCGTATTTCTCGAGATCCCGACCTGATAGAGAAAAACGGTTTGCAGATTTAAAAACAGCGCATTAAAATTGACCAGAAAAACATAGAAATGTTAGAGAAAGAAAAAAAAATTTTTTTTTTGTTAGCCAGTGTTATTTTTAGAAATATGTGTACATGTACTCGATACATCCAATTATCCGAACATTTGATTATCCGAACGATGCTCGGTCCCATGGGGTTCGGATAAATGGAGTTCTACTGTATATATATATATATATATATATATATATATATATATATATATATATATATATATATATATATATATATATATATATATATATATATATATATATATATATATATATATATATATATATATATATATATATATATATATACGATAGTGAGTCAAATGAAAACCGGAAATATTTTATAACAATAAGAATAATCATGCCATTATATTGTAACTTGCCAATGGTGTTGTCCAGGATGTCTCGAGTGTCATGCACGCGCCATCGCGGTGACGACGCATACGGTTACGTCATAATGACGTTTTAAAGATAGCCGCCCCACTAGTAGAATGCACCAAACAGCAGCAGCGTTCTGTTATTCAATTTTTGATCAGTGAAGGGGTGAAACAAATAGAAATTCATCGGCGAATGAAGCTCAAGTACGGTGATGCATGCATGTCAAGGCCGCAGGTGTATGACTGGTGTACAAAGTTCAAAAACGGCGTGATTTCTGTGACAGATTGTTCACGACCGGGCCAGGCACAGAGAGTAGTGACTTCAGAATCGATAGCAACCGTTGAAAGACTCGTGCAGGGAAACCGCCGATTGACTGTGGATGATATTGCCACACATCCTGGCATCAGTCACTGTTAAGAGTCAGTTTGTTTTAAGTTAGGAATGTGACCTTTTTATACTTCTTTTTTTATATTTGTGGTCTAAGGGAGTTAACCAGTTGTTATATTTTCTGGAATATGTTAGATTTAGTTGTTATCTTCCCTTGTCTTGTCAAGTTGACCATATAAGGAGTTTTATAGATCAGTTTCCAGGAAAAGTCTTGGACGGGTCCCATGTGAGCTCTGTGGAAAAGTGGGATGTTATAAATATTTATAGGGGACTTAGTGTACTGGCTGAGATCAGCTGTGAAGGTATCTGTATCTAATAAGTGTGGTGTATTACAGATGACCTTACTTTGCTACCACATTTAGACCTCAGTCAGAATTATTCTGGAATATTGTGATGACTACGTTGAATGTCTAGGGTATGATAGGGATGAAGTGTATGTTCACAACAACCAACAGACAGAAACACAATTTAATTTAATCCACAATACTTTACAACACTGTGACACTCACATACGTAGAACACTCTATAAGACTATCTTAATAAGTCAAGTGTAACTTGTAAAATATGTATTAATTCCTTTCAATAATAGACATCCTGATTCAACTACAAAGTGAACCAGGAATCACAATCAAATGTAATTACAAGTTGTATGTACAAAATTTATAGATATGATCTTTGTATTGACATATATTATTATTATTACAATATGTGTGTAAGTTGTGATGCAGTACTATGAGGTAATACTGGCTTTTTCAAACTAGGTGGTTGTTTGTCATCATGACTTCAAGTGTTTGTTTCTGGTGGAAATAGTATTGGAAAAGTTCACAGTTCCTGTCATTTGAAACAAATAAGTGTCCCTCTTTATTTAATATAGTCAATTTTAGAGGAGGGGGGGTGGGTACACAAGATTGAGCTGCTCTGGCCAACGAATCTTAACTTCTGTGTGGGCGGCAGGAAACAGTCTCCTCTGCTCGCTTGCTTCACCGTATTCTTGAGAAACAACACTGGTCGCTATCTTGACCAAGGAGTATGCTATCAGCCTCTGGATTCAGCAAAACTCAGACCAGGTGCTGCTTTAATAGTTTAGTACCACGGTCCCTGAAACAAGAAGGTTGTACCTCCCTTCAGAACTAATTTATAATCTATTTCCACACTGAAGCACAATACATAACAAACACCGAGTTCAGCGCGGTAGGCCAACTGTTAGCTTCTCATGAACAATATACACCAGTATTCCTCTCCCTAATGGTTACAACGCCTCTGCAATTCCAGCATTATTTCCTTCTATTCAATAAGATAGGTGTCATAGTACTATTTGGCCATCCCATGCAGTTTCACTCCTCTTCGACAAGTTTTGTTCAGGGTGGAGCAATATCTAGGTTTTGCCTCTTGTTTATTACTGAACCACACACATACAGACATACATTATCAATTCACATTCAATTTTCATCAAAAAGATATCAAATAGGTCTAGCTTACCACAATTCATGGAAATATTAAACAAATACGTTGACTGGCGATGAGTTATGGCACAATTCCGATCTGCCTCTGTCCCAGGCTTTTATTTAGAAAAATATGAGCTGGATCTCAACGCACTTGCTTTACAAATTGGATTTTCAAAAAGTGGCACTGAACTGACGCTCCTAATTGACTATATCAAATGGTCTAGCCAATGGGACCATGTTTACAAAAGCTTTTGAAAAAATGTACCCTTCCTATCGTTTCTAGTAACAACCAAAATTAGTATTTGCAATCGACTAATCATGTTTCGCCTTACATATTATTCTAGCCAATCAAATCGGATTTAACGTGGTGGCCTCATTTTTTCTAAAGCAGTGTCCAAACACGCCATTATGAGCAAAAATGATCCCGTGTTGTCTGACAACCTCACTATAGTATCTTGGCTATAATTTGTTATTTATTAAACTAATTTCTTAACACCTAACATATTCTTTGTCAGCAAGTCCTAAGGCACCCAAATATATAAGTTTTAAGGGAGCTAAGTGGCTGCGTTCAAAATATGTATTTTCTAGGATAGTCGTGTATTTGTTTTTTTTATTTTTTATGTTTAGAACCGCCACCTGTCCTGCCTTTTCGACTGTTCTGTCAGTATAAAGTCAGGATTTCAAACAGAAAACAGTATTGTGTCATGTTTCCTAATAAGCATTAAACATGTTTCCAAAACCTGACCCTCGTATTGGTAGTGTTTTTTGTCACTGTTTATTTGAAAAAAAATCAAGCCTGCCTGCCTTTCGCTTGGGGGTGGCATTAATTTTATATCGCGAGACGGCGTGTTAGTGTTGCATGCGTTCCTCCGTACATCTCTCTCTCTCTCTCTCTCTCTCTCTCTCTCTCTCTATCCTAAGTCCGTCTGTCCTTTTAGGTTAACGTAGTGTGTATAATTTAATTAATGCTAGTATTATATCTGGGTCATTAAGCATCTTGCGTATCTCAAGATTTTCTAAGAAACACAGTACTAGTTTTGTTTTTAGAAACGCGTGTATGATGCTGTAGGCTTTACTATCAACGTGAAAGCGTTACAATTATGCAGACGGAGCATAGAAAGGGATTTTCTTGTTTAACTAGCATGACTTACTATAACACAGGCGTACGCTATAGTGACGGACTGTTCTTTACCAGTCTTCTTTCCTTTTATTGAATTAATTCGTTAGGCTTTACATTTACTTTTTAATTTAAATATGTGGATTAGAATTTCTCACGACAAGCTCAACTCAGGGCTCGCGATGACCAGGGCATGCGCGATGATTTGCGCGGGTCCGGAAGACTGTTTTTCTGGACAGTTGGCCTGGCGTTCTCGAGCGGAGAAGGTGTTGAGGGATCTTCTCTGACTGTGTAATGGGATCAGAGTTCTTTGTGTATTAAATATGTCTAAGATTCCCCTTGATTGTGATTCTGGCATAGTTCGGTAAAGCCTAGGAAATGGCCAGTGTTTCTTTTGTGTTTGATTCCTGGAGTGCAGAGCAGGTAACAATACTTTTGAAGCTATTCATTGTAGCTAAGAACTTTGCATTTTGAGGTGACTTACTCCCGGTGCGGGAAGTAGTGATAAAGAAGATTCACATTATTTATATAAGGAAGCCCGCCATCTATGCGGCCTATTTTTGCCAGAGATATACCTGACTAGTTTGGACAGATGTGATACAGAAGATTAACATTATTTATATAAGGAAGCCCGCCATCTATGCGGCCTATTTCCCAGAGATATACCTGACTAATTTGGTCAGATGTGATACAGAAGATTAACATTATTTATATAAGGAAGCCCGCCATCTATGCGGCCTATTTTTGCCAGAGATATACCTGACTAGTTTGGTCAGATGTGATGCAGAAGATTAACATTATTTATATAAGGAAGCCCGCCAATTATGCTGCCTGTTTGGCCAGAGAAGTACTTGACTAGTTTGGTCAGATGTGATAAAGAAGTCATAGAGATATTATTTACGCTGCACTACTTGCAGCTCGTTGAAGAGAAGTCACGGAGATATTATTTACGCTACACTACTTGGTAGTAAATCAATGTTACTTACATGAAGTGCAATCTTGTGCTATTGACAGTTTGTCTTGAATGTGATGATGTCCTTGTTACTGTGGTAATAAACTGTGAATAACTGTACCACAGTCGTTACAACCTTTCCTGACTTATATACGTGGATTGGTGTGTGTGTTATCATGGCTGTACTCTAGAACTTCACATCCTTCCGTTGAGATTATACGCCCACACACCATGTCGGCCACCTGGTAAGCCCGACCTGCTGATTATTTACATCAGCGCTCATATTACAGTACAACAACAGTACTTCTACAGCTAACCATATCATTCTCCAAAATAATAATTAAAAACCTCGACAGTGATGGCCAGTATGGCCTATGGGCAATATACATAAAGAAAAAAACAAGGTTGCTACAGTGCTCGCCAGCTTTAAGGGTCTGTTACCCGTGTCATTCGCGTTACAAGATCTGCAGCGTATGGACATTAACATTGTTTATTTTCCTGAACCACCATTTACATCCCTAATGTAACGGTTAGTAATTCTAAAGTCGAAGAAGGTTTACCCGTTGCTTCAGCAACACCATATGATCCTAATTGGCGACGTAGAACTCAAAGTGTTGATTGAAACTTTGGTAGGAGAGACAATCGTAATTTTGGACAGAACCAAGGGGGTCCATAACGTTATGATTCTTCTTCAAGAAACTGGAGACAATTTAGCGGTCCTCAACATATTAATTCCAATAATTATAGAAATTTTGGAAGTAATAACTACAATAGAGGTTATCAACCTGATAATAATTCTTCACGGAGACAACAAAACCCATCTGATAGAAATTTTGATCAAAGGGGGAATGACAATCGCAGCTATGAAAACTGGGGTTCAAATCAGAACAATGGTTCCAGTAGAGGGAATAACAATAATTTCAATAGAGATAATAGTCGCGACAGATCGCGATACGACAGTAGATCTCCAAATAATAATAGATCTTGTCGCCATGCTAACTCTGCTCAACAAGAGCCCCAGGTTGTTAATAATTAAGGTAACAATAATAATAGGGTCTCTAATGCTATTGGTTGCTCTTCTTTCGATTTTGAGAGAGCATCTCAGTGCCCGGAGTGCACAACTTTGTTTCAGCCTACGACTATAACTACCTTGAGTTGCGGTCATCCTCTACTGCCTCTTCCTTCCGCAGCTGCGCATGACGGAAGAGGGTCTCTTACTCTACATAAGGGGTTTGTAAATAATAATCCGGTCTCAGTTCTTTTTTATTCCGGATGCGCAACTGTTGGAATTAGACAGTCTCTAGTTCATCCATCCTGTGCAACAGGTAATATGGTGAAATGTGTGACATTCGGTGGGACAGTTGAGACTTTTCCGACTGCAATAGTCCACATTGCCACACCATTTTTCACTGGTTATATACACGCATGTTTGCTCAGAGCACCTATCGTCGACCTTACTGTCGGACAGATACATGGTGTAAAGGTTTGTACGCCGGTACAAATTGCTGCTTGGGAACAGCAACATCACCTTACAGCTTCTACCTTAGGGACTATGCTAGATTCTTTTCACAAGGTTAATTCTAATTTTATGCGATCTTGCGGTATTGATGATACAATTGTTCATCCATACTAAATTGAGTGCTTCCTCTTAGCCCTGTTCGACATACTTCAGTACGTTCGCAACTTCTAACTTTAACTCTTCTTTGACTACTATTGTAGAAAGAAGATTCCTTCGATTTTTGTCTGACACACATACTAACTTGTGTCGCTTACGACTGGAGTCTATATCCAGTCACGTTGATTGCAATTCTTCTTTGCTGCAACGACTAGCGGTTTTTTGCCATATGTACGGACCTAGCTTGTTGAGTACATATATGTACCTTATGAGTATCTTTACTTTTCTTCCTGGGACGATTAGCTCAGTTTCCTTTCGTCTTTTACGACTTTTTGTCGTTACTTTCTGCTTTACTACTGTATGCTTTTACATCTTTATTATATCTTTCCTTTACTTCTTTCTTTGCCTAGTACTCTGGCTATGACGTCAGTTCAGCCTTGATGATGGGACGCATTTATCAACTGCATTCCTTTGTCTGAGCGCAAAAATCTAAGATTGTCAGCCGTCATGACGCTCTTAGTCATCATTACCATCTTCTAGATTTGCACTTTTTGACGTGGGTATCTTGTGTATACTCACGACTTTTCTTTACATAAATCACATGACTCTATTTTGACTCTCATTTTTTTAGACCTCTCTATAGATTTCGGGTTTATTTAGATACCCGTGGTTAATAAAATTAACACTCGGGTAGAACAATTTCTATGATCCTGATAAGTCAAGACTCTAAAATAGTCTTGTATGCTATCTCTGCTTACCGTTTGTAGGTTAGCAGAGGAAGGTTTAGTTATATACATACAGGGGCCGTTGTTACGCACAGATTCTTGTATTGGCAATGAATATATATATATATATATTTATATTTACTATATTTATATATATATATATATATATGTATATATTCTTATATATATTATATTTATATAGAAAGATATTTTTGTTGAATAATATTTGGGTCTTAGATTGGAACTCTAGTCAAAGGGCGAATACTTATTTTTTTGCTTCGAATGAAAGTAAATATGTAGTTGTCCCACTCTGAATATATTATTTCAAAGTTAACTTTAGCGCATCGCAGACTGGTGTGTTTTTTGAAAGGAACTTCCATCAGTCGAGATGT